>VZRE01011560.1:89130-141770 GCA_013396775.1 Cephalopterus ornatus
CGGGGAGGTTTGGCCGGGCCCGGGGGGGGCGAGAGGGGGGGATCGGGGCTGGGTGGGCCCGTCTGGCTGAGCCGCAGCCTCCGGAGCATCACTCGCAGAGGCGCCACCCCGGGAGGGTCCCAGGGGAACAGCGCCGGAGATGATGCTCGGCAGGGACGGGAGTGCGGGCGGACACTGTACCTGAGGGCTGCTGTTCTTTAAGAGAAGCTGATCTCGCGCACAGCTGCTGTTGTCCGTGCCCACACCCACCGGGAAAGGGCGGCAGAGCTCTGGAACAGGATGCCCGGGGAGGGCGTGGAGTCTCCCTCTCTGGACACATCCCAAACCCACCTGGTTCCTGTGTCACCTGCTCCAGGTGACGCTGCCCTGGGGTTGGACTGGGGGATCTCCAGAGTTCTCTTCCAACCCAAACCATTCGGTGGTTCTGTGCAATGCTCCCTGTCGCTGGGGGGGTGTGGTGGAGGTGCCTTGGGGCTGCTCTGCACTTCAGCCCCTCCGGAGGAGCAGGAGACCCCAGGCCCTGGCAAACACTGTGCTGTTCAAGGGATGGGATGGAGCAGGTCGGGTCTCTGTGGGCTGCTGTGGCAGTAGAGTCATCTCAGGGAGTGGCTGAAGCTGTGTCAGGGGAGGTTTGTCCTGGATATCAGGAAAAGGGTGGTTGGGCACTGGACAGGCTGCCCAGGGCAGTGGTCACAGCGCTGAGGCTGCCGGAGCTCAAGAAGGGTTTGGACAATGCTCTCAGGAACAGGGTGGAATTGTTGGGGTGTCTGTGCAGGGCCAGGAGTTGGACTGGAGAGTTCTTTTGGATCCCTTCCAAATCATGATATTCTGTGATTCACAAATGTGAGATCAGGAGCTGCTTGTGGACAAAGTGACCCCTCTGGAGCTGTGAAGATGTTTGGGTACCCCTGAGCGGCAGGTGGTGAGATGGGGCTGCTGAGTGTACACACCTCTTGGGCATAATAATGGAAAACTGCTCTTACTTGGGTAGGAGAGGCATAGAGAGGCAGGTCAGGACTGGTTGGGATCCTGCCTGGAAAGTGAAGTCCAGCTGGTGGCTCTGGGACTGGGCTTCTCGTTCCACCTCTTGTGTGGGGGCTGGTAAACAAACAGAGCAGAGCTGCCTTGTTCCAGACCTTCTGTGCACTGGAGTAATTCCGGCTCTATGGGGAACTGGTCTCCTGTAAGCAGATATCACCTCCTGTGACCATGCCAGCAAGTCATATGCCGTGAAAAAGGGAGATATTAACTACAGGTGCAAAACAAGGAGCAGATGGGAGGCTTAAAGATGCCGTTCTCATGCAAATGACCTTGGTAGCAGAAGAAACGCCGTGAAGAAATCTCATGTTTAGAAGCCTTGTTGTAAGTCTCTGATAAGTGTTTTTTAGCTCCAAGGCGTAGGAAGGAGACAGGCCTGGGAACAGTGTCTGCACACAGTGATTCCAGAGCAAGGAGGCGTTTATAAATTGTGGCTTCTGCCTCTACACCTACTCCGCTCGTACATGAATATTCATGTGCCTAATTACGGTAGTAATTTCTTGAAACCAAAGGAGTGCTGCTGCTTGTGGACAGTGTGCAGGTGTTGGTGTAAGGAGGGGAGGCTGGAAGGAAGGAGATCACTGAGGCTGAAAAAACCCGCTTTGTGAAGTGTCATTGCTGGGGCCATTCAGCCTGTTCGTGTCCCCACAGAGTCCTGGAGTGGGTGAGCTCTGCCCTGTCTCCCCCCAGAGCCACAAGTGACAGCTGAGGTCTGTGTGGGCTGCCAGGGCTGGGTTTGTAGCACTCTTTAGCACTGCAGACCTTCTAGGAGGGGAGCAAGACCTATCTAGAAAGAGCTGTTTTCTGTAGCAGTGGAGATGCTCTCTCCAGCTCCAGGCATTTAACAAAGTCATGTTTTACTGGAACTGCAGCGACTGGGAGATAAATGGACTGGCCATTATTTGCTGTACCACTCAGACAGCATTAGCTCCTGCTGTCTGCCAGAGCTGTCTGACCAGCACACAAGAGCTTCACTCCAACTGGAATTAGGGCCCAGAGAGGGGGAGATGAGGCAGACCATGGTCAGCACAACACCCCTGGGGTGGCTCAGGGCAGGGGCAGTCCTGGTTCCAAACCTGTCACATACAGTCCAATGTAGGTGGCTGGGTAAAGGATTTTGGACTAGACATACCTCAGCAAAAAAACCTCCCAAACCCACTGCTGCCTTTACATGCCTCTTTAGAGCTCAGATATCAGTTAGCAGTACTCTTCAGAAAAGCAAAGCAGACTGTTCAAGCTGGGGTTGGAAGCTCTGCTGCCCTGGCGGTGGGGAACAAGGTTCTAGGCTTGGGCAGCTTCAAGGATATAGAGCCTTTGTAGGATTCAGCATCTCACCTGAGGAGGTACTGTGCTGACACTTGAACTACCAGTTGCAGCCCTCAAATCCTCAGAGGGGATGCAGCACCTGCAGGCAGACTTCAGACAGGTCACTCTTCATCTTCACTGAAGAAAGGCGTTTCTCTTTGATCAGCTGCACCTTCCAGGTATCAGGGAGTGGGTCTGATCCCAGACCTCAGCAGAGGAAGCTCTGTGGCAACACACTGGCTGCCTCTGTTCTAGACAGGCTGCAAGCCAGGCTCTCTCAGGGAGGTCTGTAAATAATTGTAGATATCTGTCTTTTATCAGTTCTGATGTAAATGGCTCTGGGTGAAAGTGTGAGTACAGCTTGTGGGTGGCTTATCCCACTGCTAATGTCATTACCGTAGCAACTAGAGGTTGACTTTACCCTGAAGCCCCTGCAGACTGACAGACTCCCCCATCTCCCTGAACTCTGGCGGTAAAATAGACAATTTCATTAACAGATAAAATAGAACATCTGCTTACTGACCTTACTGGGGATGACACCTTAAAAGCTCAAGATCTTGGTAGGGGACACAGCCAGGACGGCTGACCCAAACTGACCAAAGGGATATTCCAGACCATATGGCATCTGCTCAACAGTAAAACCTAAGAGAAGTTAGAAAGGGGAACCTTCATTATGTACAGCATTTCTCTTCTGGAGTCACCACTGCTCGTACTGAGGCTGGGAAGTGGCGAGACATCACCTGCTCATGGGAAGTAAAGAATGAAATCTCTTGGTTTCCTTTGCTTCCACGTGCAACTTTTGCTTCGTTAATCTGCCTTTATCTTGATCTGTGAGGTTTTCCCGTTTCACTTTGAACCCCCCTGTTCTGCTGAGGAGGGAACCGATAGAGCAGTCACCTGATGTCCAGCCAAGGTCAACCCACCACCGCAGTGGTTTGTTTTTTTCCTCTCCTAAATGCTTTGCTCATGAGTTAACCAAGCTGTCCTGGTAATGGCTTCCTTCTGTCCTCTAGCACAGTTTCCCTTGGCTCCCAGCCTGGCTTTCCTGACTCCTGGTGGCCAAATACTCTGTATCTAGTCCAGAGTTGTTGAAATTCAGGTAGTTTTTAGATGCTGAGTGAGTGGCTGTGGCTTCTTTCCTACTGCAGCCCTCTACCAAGTGGGAGGTAGATTTGCCTCAGTTGATTCTGTTGTGGCTCTGATCGGCGGAAGACCAAATGTTACTGTGTTACTGTAGCCTGTGCATTTTGAGCTATTTGGAGGCTTCAGAAAACCCAACAGCCAAATTCTGCAGGCAGGTACAAGAGACTATTCTTGGTTCAAGACTCCTGGCCCTGGTTTGATCTTCCTAATTTAAGGTGGAAAGCTGCAAGTAATGTCCAGTCAGGGAAAAAATGGGTACCCTGCAAATGGTAAAAGGGTCACCAGATCCTCTGCAAGGAGGCTGCAGCCACCTTGTCAGAGCTCACAGTGCACAGGCCTTGGCCAGAGGGAGGAGGAGGGATGGGAAAAAAATCACAGGAGCGTGGAAGAGGCACATATCAGCTGGTGCAGCATCGCCCAAAACAGCTGTGGTGGTGGCATAACGCAGTGGGAGCACTGGGATTTTATTCCCCTCGCTTTTAAGCAGAGAAAGGTGCTAATGCTTTCAGCAAAGGAAGTAACACATGCTATTTTAAAGCCTAATCCTGATGGCCTTAAGTCAGAGGGCCTGTTGGATACTGTGCCTGTAGTGCAGGGGGAGCCCTCCAGCTTCTGACTGACCCTCCTGGCATCCCAGACGTTTGTCTACCTGCTCTCTTGGGGGAAGGGGATTTTCCCCAAGCTGTCGATGCCCAGGGCAGCTGCCCTAACTGCACAGTCCAGCATTGCCTTGCTCCTTTTGGGTCTGTGGCCCAAGTGCTGCCCTCCTGCTGGGTCACCCTGTTTGCCCACACGGGCTCAGATAATGCATCTCGTGTTCCTGCTGGCCAGCCAACCTTCCAGAGGAAACCCAACCTTTGGCTGAATTATTGATGGCCTGGAATGCAGCTCGACTCTCTCCTCTTCCTGGAGAGTGGCACTGACAGAAGGCTGCCCTGCATTATTAATCCCCCCTCAGCTCCCAGTGCTCTGCTGGGTCAGTGCAGGGACGTTTCCTGAGCCTCTCAGCTCTGTGACCTGGCACATGATCCCAGGATGCAGATCCTGGGCACAGGAGCTGTTGACCCAATCATCCTGTTCTAGAAAACAAATGGGAGTAGTTCTGCCACAGCAGGGTGGAGGAGCTGAAGGTTCTCCTCAGCATTGCAATTGCCTGTGCTCTGCTGGCCCTGCCTATCTCCCCGTGGATCTGCACCAAGTAAATCAACTTGATAAAACCAAATAACACTCCCATTTGTGGCAGTCTGCTGCAAAATACAGCAATGCCTCTAGTGCAGGAGCAGCAAGATAAAATATCCTCTAAATCTGACTTCTACAGTCAGGAGCCATGAGTGTATGATCAGCTTGTCTGTTCTGCACCTCTTGGCCTCAAATCTTGAACGCAAATCTTGTGTCTGTGCAGTGAAATTTCTGTGTTAGGAAAACAAATTCTTAGGAATAGAAATCCCTGCTGTTCTACCCTGCTTTTTACTGGGCAGCCAGGTAAGAGGGGACCAGCAGCTGAGACCTGTTGCCACCTAAAAGCTCAGATTTTCGCTTGCCCCAGACAAGAACCAGCTCCTAGGATAGATCAGTGGCACTTACCTGCAGTCTCCTGTGCTGGCTGTGCTTCCAGGAGAGGTTTCATCTGATCTCGCAGCAAGGTGCTCCTGCTGGACCAGGTGGTCCTGGTCTCCCCTGCACCTGATGGCTTGTTCCCACTGGTGCTGTGAAGTCAGTGGGTTCTGTGATCAGTTTAAAAAGTCACATTAGAAGTCAAGTTGAGCTGGATCAGTGACTCCCCATGTGCAGGGGAGGAGGGGGATGTGTGCTGCAAGGAGAGCACACACTGCAGCAACCCACAGTGAGGTTCCAACTGCCCACGGCTGTGCCTGGGCACATCTGACTTCTGGGCAGGGGTCAGGGAGACACTGAAGAAATTAGGTATAAGTGGAGTCACAGCCTCCCATGCCCTTGTACCGGCTTCCTGATGTTCATGCCCTGCTTCCCAGCACTGAAAGAAAGCCTGAATAAGAGATGGTTTTCTGGCCTGACCCTTTGGAGCCACAGGCTGTGACTAAGATTCCTGCCCATCCTCCCCTTCTGGCATAGCCCCCAGGCTTGCAGTGGTGCTGCCCTCAGCCTTCTTGCAAGGCAAACAGCTTCAGAGCCTGACCTGAGATAAGAATTGAGTTTTGAGTCCTGGCTGAGTGCTGTGCTGTGACCCCAGTGTTGGGTTACACAAAACATCCTCAGAGGACAGTGATGCCGAAGATGCTCCTCATGAATAAAGCAGAGGAGCCCCGAGCTGGTTCAGGACACTGGCAGTGGCACTGTGGAGGTGCTGGAGGGCTTCAGCAGTGCTCTGACACTGCAGCAATGCTGTAAGAAGCCGACTAATTTCAGCTGATAAGAAACTGGGTTTAGGCTTGACAGCTCCAGGGCAGATGCTGGTGCAGGATGAGCCTAAACTGCAGGAACAAGAGATGGACTTGAAAGTGAGATGAGGTCTCAAAACGCTGTCTGGGAAAGGGGGGTGAGAGAGACTGTTTTGCATCAAAGAATCTTGGCTTGTTTAAGAAAGCTCTCAAACAGATGACTCGAGAATTGGTGCCAAATACCTGGGAAGTCCCAGTTTGCTGCATGGCAGTGACTCAGCCCAGCCTGGCAGAGTCTGAAAACAGCCCTGGGCTCCCAGCAGGGACACGGGGAGGCAGTGACAGCCACTCACACATCCTGTGGTGTGTGTGTCCCCCAAATACAACCACAGACATGGGTACAAAACAATGCAAACACCCTCTCACCTTGAATACGCTTTTAGCTGTGCCCAGGGGTCATGGCAAGACCCAGTTAATATGACATGCCAGTAACCAGGGGCTACTGGTGCAGAGAGAGCAGTGAAACCATCCCTGGTCGTGCAGAGGGGAGTGTGACTGTCCTTGCAGCTCAAGATCTGTCACCGCCCACATCTGGCAAAGCATTTCACTGGCTGGAGCTTGAATCGTGCCCAAACAGGTCACTGTGTAAACATACCTGCAGGGCTTGTGTATCTCTGACATCTGGTGACAAGCAGGGCTGGTAACAGGACTCCCCAAGGCTATTTGCCCCTGCTCCAGCCTACTCCTTATCTCACTTGGTTCACAGCTTTGTGCTGGATGGAAAAGGAACAGAGCTGGCCACAAAGCCTTTCAGCAGGGACACGGGACATCAGACCCCTGAAAAGGACGTCTTGGCCCATCTATTACTGAGCTCTGCAAGAGGGGAGCAGAGCAAATGTACAAGTGGTACATCAGACAGTTCTGTTTTCATCTAAGAGTTGAGCCAGGCTTTAATCTCTTGGCATCTGACTGTACCACTGTTGCACATCATGACATCCTGGTAACTCAGCAGTGGCTCCAGAGACCAGCAACAAGGTCAAAGGACAGCTGGAGCCTCTGCAGGGTCCCAAGTGGCACAGCTGATTAAAGGGTCTTTTAGTATGTTCCAACGTGATGCTGGTTCCATCAAAAGCAAAAAATTGTGCTTAAAAATACACTGAAGATGGACAGGTTCACTGAGAGGAACAAGTGGGAAATGGGGATGGGATGAGAGGGAATGGGCTTTTGTCTCAGGAATCTCCCAAGGAAGCAATTGGGGGTGTCCAGGCCATCTGACCCTGCACCTCCAGACTGACAAACCTTCTCAGGTGTCACTGCCCAGGATGAAAACACTGGAGACTTGCACAACCCGCTTCCCCCCGCTGCCAATTTTAAACTGAAATGGAATTGCAGAGGGAGATTCCATTGCCAATGTGAATCTGAGTGCTGGGAGAAGTTAAACACATATTTGAATACCTTGCTGCAGCGTGTGTCCTAGAGGAAGAGTCACTTGCTGGAAGTGGTTTTATCTAAATCCTGAGTTTGAGCCTCCTCACTTGTGAGGTGGTAGTGGCATTCCTGACCCCCTTTGGGTTTGCAGGACAGAGGTGGTTGGTAGGAAGTGAAGGAAGATCACACCTTCCCTCACTTGAAGGATGTTTGTTGCTCTCCTGCATGAAGTAGTGGAAGCCATGTGCATATTTAAATAGATCCCTCAAAAGTACAGTATTTTTATACCAGACTTATTAGAAGTTACTTATTCTGGAACACCTCTCAGACTTGGACTCTATTTTTAGCCCGATGCTTGTTCTAATTTTGGGCAAAAATTTGCCCTCTTCACCTGGAAGGTGCCTGGGAGCAAAGAATGTCACCATAAAGGCTTTTTAGCTCCATTCTAAGATAAATACACAAGGCAGAAGCAGCTTTGCTGTCCTTTACTAGCTCTGTAGCACACTGTAAATCTGCTCTAGAAGGACAGACCTAATGATTACCTTCTTCCTGCAGTTTACTGAAGAAAAGCTGGGCCAGGCTGAGAAGACTGAACTCGATGCCCACTTTGAAAACCTCCTGGCCAGGGCAGACTGCACAAAGAACTGGACAGAGAAGATCCTGCGTCAGACTGAGGTCCTGCTACAGCCAAACCCCAGTAAGTCCAGCTTCTCCCAAGGCTCGAAGGACAAATATCACTTGCAGCTCAGTGCTACAAGACCTGCCCTCTGGCAGAGAGCCCTGTTGTGTTGAGTTTGTGGGGGTTGGAAGAAGAAATGTGTCTTTGCAGGGCCTGTCCTTCCTTCTCTGTGCCCCCGAGAGGTGACCGGCTGTGACCACAGCCTGGCAGTGCTCCTGAGGAACAGGGAAGGGTCACCAGTGCATCCCTGAGGACTGCCTGGGGTGGGATTCCCTGAATGCCACTTCAGGGATTCCTGTTTCAGCCTCCATGGTGTCCTACTTCCAGGTGCCAGAGTAGAAGAATTCCTGTACGAGAAGCTCGACCGGAAGGTGCCTTCCCGGGTGACCAACGGGGAGCTGCTGGCACAGTACATGACAGAAGCAGCCAATGACTTTGGGCCAGGGACACCTTATGGTAAGTCAGCCTGGCTAACTAAGAAGTCCTAGGAATTCATCCCTTCCCAAGGAGAGTATCCTTAACACTGCTTTAGTTTGAGACATCTGCAGCACTCCCTGTAGGGAATCAAGTCGTACTTGCTCCCTGACTTCTAAGCTTGCTGCTCCAGGGGAAAAGGGGCAGGAGTCTCCCCATTCCCAATGCAATCCTCAAGTCTGGCAGAGCTAGAGAAAAAATAAAGACACACAGATCCAGGGCAGCTCATGGAACTGCTTACAAGACATAGAAACTGTTCTGTGCTGTTTCTATGGCTTTCCAAACCAGCCTGAACAGGGAATTGCAGTGAATAGCTTTAGATTTATCCAGTTTGAGCATATTTTTAGTCCAAGCTGGTGTCTGTTTGCACAGAGAAAATTACTCTGAGCAGGACAGCCATCCTTTCACTGCATCCTGCAAGTGGAGGGTGGAAATCTTTCTCCAGCAGAAAGAGAACAGGAAAACAGACTTGAAAGTTTGGTGCTTAGCTACAAGCCTCAACAGGCCCCTTCCTGACCACTCAGAACATCTTTCTGTTCTTAAATCCTAATAGTTGTCTCTTCCTGGGGGAATTTCGGGCTTCTTTAAGCAGCAGACCTGCGCAGAAACACAGCCTTCCCTTCCAGCTGTCCTTGCCTCTGCCACAGGCTTTGTTCCTGCTCTCCAGATCAATAGTTGTTCAATATTGAATCCTATTACAGGCTGAGCAGCTGTAACTGCATCCATAGCCCACGCTGCCTAATCAACTCATGTTTTCTGCTCTGGTGCTTTTTAATTTGCTGCTCTGTTCCTGGGCCTCTGTTTTATGAGGCAAAGAAGAACCATTCTGTGCAAGCAGGTAGAGCAGCAAAAGGATGTAAGTGCCTCAGCAGATGGATAAGATCAAAGGTGCCCTGGGAGCAGTGAGAAGAGGCCTCAGGCCAAGAGCAGACCATGGTCAGGGCTGGAGCTGGTGTGGGATGGGCACAGTCACCTGGCCCAGGCAGGGACACAGGAGCCTCCTGGCTATGGAGGAGTTGGCTGAAGCCAACACAATGTTCATGGGTTTCTCCTGGACCTGAAGGTTCCTGTTATTGCAGGAAAGACCTTGATAAAAGTTGGAGAGACCCAGAGGCGCTTAGGTGCAGCGGAACGGGAATTCATCCACTCTGCCTCCATCAACTTCCTGACCCCACTGCGCAACTTCCTGGAAGGGGACTGGAGAACCATCTCTGTGAGTGTGGAAGCAGGGAAGGGGGAGGTTGTCACGTCACGGGAGTCGAGGAGGGCAGGGGGAGAGGGAAACAGTGCTGGAAGAACCCCTTTTTCTTTCCCTGTGAGAAAGGATGACTCCACACCTCCCCCCTTAAAGAATGCAAGGATGGGAGAATACCAATCCTAGATCTGCTCAGAGTTCCCTCTCCAGCAGGGAAAGATTGCCAGCTGATGTGCATGAGGAAGGGAACTCATTTCCCAGCTCCTCCAGGTTGCCCTGTTTCCAGAAGGTTATCCTGTATCCCTGGCAGCCAGGCCCAAAGCTCTTCCTCAAGGAGATAAATGTAGCAACTGCGTTTTTCTCCCTGGCATTTTTTGACAGGGAAGTGCATTCCATTCCTAGATGATACCACATCCCCTTCCCTCCCCAACCCTACCCCTGGACAATCTGCTCTTACCCAAGTTCTGTCCCTTCCAGAAAGAGCGGAGGATCCTGCAGAACCGCCGCCTGGACCTGGATGCCTGCAAGGCCAGGTTGAAGAAGGCCAAAGCTGCCGAGGCAAAAGCAGCGGTAACTCTTCCCCTCCTTCCCCTCTCTGTCCCTTCTGGCCCCAGGGCTTGGCTGACATGGTCAAAAATCAGGTTGCCCTACTATGTCCTGCCTCTGGCAGGCAGGGGTGGGGGAATTCCTTGTCTGGTATGCAAGGAAAACTGAGAGCAGGAGCCACGTGCCTGTTCCTGAGATCTCCTCCCTTGGGAGAGTTGCTGAAACAAACATTTCTGAGCTTCCAGAGTCTGGAGACTTGTACTTGTCCCAGGCTCCTGCCTCCTGACTGATCAGGGTTGCTGGATGATTTGTGCTACTGACTAAAAGGCTGCTTCTTCTGAGGACTTGCTGACCTTCCCTGGGCATCTCAAAGAAGGCAAGAGAGAGCTGAGCTGGGAGGTGCACAAGGGAAAAGCATGTTGGGGCTCTGCAGCACTCCCAGGCTGTCAGACCAGTTAAGATTCTGCCAACTCGGTCTTCCCCAGGCAGGAATGCTGCAGGAGCCTGTAAGGGTCAGACTGGCTACCACGGTCCTTCCTTGAGCCTCTCTGCTCACTCAGTTCATGGTGTTCTCTAGAGCCTTCTGACTTTCGGGGAGTCACCACACTGGGCACTGCTGGGGTCCCTGGATGAAGCCAGTTGTCATTCTGCAGTGCTCTGGCTGTTGGCACTTGCCAAGTTCTGCTTCTTGCTTGGGGCCAGGAGCTCAACTAGCAAATGTGTGCAGTCAGAATGGGCAGCAACCCTTGTCAGTCAGTCTCTGGGATGCACTGGGATACCAGCCTAGGAGCCCTGCTATGAGCCTGTGTTCAAGCCATCTGTTCAGCTGGGCCTCTGGCCTTGCAGCTCCCTGGATAACCAGTTCCTACATGTCTTCCCTTTCCTCCAGCTCTAACTACATCCCTGTCAGATGGGGAAGCTGGGCTAAGATCAGGGGCCTCCATCTGCAGGTCTGACAGTGCTCAGCCCTACACAAGAAAGCTGTGAACAAAAGTCGGAGCTGCCCTTTTAAAAAGCCTCTTCTAATCAGTCAGGTCCCCCAGATCCTCTGAAAGTAAATTCAGGGGTCCCAGTTCCCCTTCTGGAGGGGACAGTGCCCCAGTCTCAAGGAGTTGGTGGCCATAGCTTTATCTTTAAACTCAGATCAGAGCAGGAATTCAGATAACTCCTGTGCTTCCTCCCTTTCCATGCTCCTTACTTTCTTCCTACAGGAAGTGATCCCAAGGCCTCTCACCTGCACACCTTGGGTGAGGGACTTCCCTGTAGCTGGAAAAGAAAAACTTGGTTTCCCAGTGGAATTGCTGGGGTGCCCCAGGCAGGTGCAGAGCCAGTCCAGGCCTTCCAGGGTGTTCTCCCCAAGCCAAGTTTGAGCCACTCTGTGCTTTGAAACACAGATCACACAACAGCAGAGCAAACTCAGCTGCTTCAGTGGGGACCCATCTCTCGCCCATCTTAGCTTAAAGACAAGGTCTCGGGGCTCTGGGTGCTTCCCTGACTGCCAGAGGACAAGGTGGAAGCTCCCAGCCCTGGGGAGAACTTCTGCCCCTGCTCTAGGGACCTTAACTCATCACTAGACCACAGCATTCCCTGTAACATGCCTGGAGTCCTGTGTCACACCTCCCCATCCAAGCTGAAGCATCCCCAGTATCCCAGCTCACCCCTCTCTTGCTGCTCTTTCCTTCTGTGGTGCAAACTGGTGTTCCCACAGCTTCTGTCTCGTGATGACCCTCCGAGTGCTGCTGCCCAGAGCTGGGAAGCTGCTGTTGGAGCATCTGGGCTTGTGCATTTCCCACAGACTTTGTGCTTTGTCCTTCCTGTTGATGCTGTTTTGTTCACTAACCTTTTTGTTTTGTTTTTTTTTGTAATTTGCTCAGTGTGAGGGAGATGTGAGTATTGACTGTGCTAACAGTGCTGTGGTTTTTTTTTTTCTTTAACACCTCTCATTGTCTCTTTTGCATTTTTAAAAGAAAATTCATCTCTCCTTTGTCCCATTGGGACTGGCCCTGCAGCATGTTCTGAGCATGGTCAGGGCTGTGGCTGCCTGGGAAGGTGCTCCAGAAGGATTCCAGCTGCCTGCAGCCCCTCTGGAGCATCCCTTGGGTCCATCCACACTCCTGCAAGCAGTGCTCAACAGAGGCAGGGGCTCCCCTAAAGACCCCCTTGGGCTCCTCCAGCTCCAGGCAGGAGGAGCTGGGATTGGGTGGCCAATCCCAGAAGGGCAGCCCAGAGACAATGACAGGCAGGATGATCTGGTTGTGGTGCTGTTCTGTCCTCCAGGCTCTTACAAGGGTGAAAGGGGGAGGGAGGTGGGTCCCTTTTGACCACTGCTTGCAAGTACAACTTCTCCGTGCACAGAAGTACAAGAGAAGCTTGCCTTCTTCATCCCATGTGCTATGACTGGTTTTGGGACTCCCTGGAGACCAGGGAATGGGAGGAGAGGTTTCTTCAGTGGCTCTTAATCTTTTAAAAACCAAAAAGCATAAGCAGCTATATCTGTGACACATCCCTTCTCCCCACAGGGAGGAGTCCAGCGCAGTTGCTGTGCTGGCCTCAGATCTCACTGGTGCATTTTTCTCCCTATATTCAAGTTTGACTTGTAATAGGAATTGCTCCTCCTTATTCCTTCCTCCAGCCATCCCCAAAACTCCTAAATGGCATATATATATAAAAAAAAAAAATCTCTTCTTGTTGGGCCTGCCTAACTGCTCTTGCACACACTGGTCACTCGTTCCTGCAGGCTGCTTGGGGCCCAGCAAACTGGGTCAGTGTGTATAAGTAGATCTGGGTGACTGCAGGAAGATTAACCTGGGAGAGGAAACGTGGGATCTGAGAGGATTAACAGCATAGCTGGGATCCAGCAGGACTGTGCCAGGCATGCACAGCAGCCACTGTGCAGGGTGACCAGGAGGATGTCCTGAGTATTCCCGACATAAGGCAGCTCGGGGGATTCTCTCTTCAGGTGATGCTACAGCCAAAGGCCATCCTAGGAGGAGGCCTAGTCTTAGCTCAGCTCGATAGACCATGTTATGTGGTAGTTAGTGAGCCCACACCTGTGTGAGGGTGGATGAATCCATTGCATTCTCAATGAGGAAAACCTCCAGAGGGTTTAAGTCTTCCTGCCCCAGGGCAGAGGTTTAGCTACAGAGAAGATGGCTTGGAGGTTGAAAACTCACTCACTGCCTTTGGCTAGAACTGGTTTGGCTGAGCCACGTGCCTTCCTGGAAATGGCAGAGGTGGGTCTGTTGGGAGGAATTGTGCCCAGAGGTCTGGAGAGAGTGAGAACAGTAAATGTGTCTCTAAAAGGCACTGTGGAAAGGATGCTCCAGTGCTGGTAAGCATTCCTGCTTTAAAGACAAGGCCCTGAACAGTGGCATTTATAGGACTGTTGGCAGGAATCAAGGGGAAGGAATGTCCTGTCCACCAGACTGAGCCAACACAACATGAACATCCTGCTGGCTGGAAGGGAATGGGAAGTGCATTGGGATTGTTCTGTCCCATCCTCACTCCAGCAGGCTGCTGTGTGAGCTGTAAGTACAGGCAGAGTTTCTAACAGTAGAAGTAGCTGCTGTTCAAGTACCAGATGTGACTGTGTGAGCCAGTCCACCTCCTCCTGCTCAAGCCTGGCTTCCACACACCACTGCTCAGACGTCAGGAGAACTCCCTCCTGCCACCTCAAGAATCTGAACTCAGCTCCCAGCACAGGACAGGACAAACGCTTTTAGTCTCCTCTTCCAACCATCGCCCACTGACTCCTGTTGCCTCCTCTGGTGCCTTGTACATGACACTCTATTCCCCCCCAGGCTGTGCCTGACTTTCAGGAAACCAGACCTCGTAATTACGTGCTCTCCGCCAGCGCCTCAGCGGTAAGATTTGCCTCCTGCCTCCTCCTGGGTGTTGCCTCTCCAACCTCTTCCTGCCCCTCTCTCTACCTGACTTCAACTTAGACCTAGTGCTCTGCTGTTTTCAACATTTTAATGTGACATGGGCTGCCCCAGGTTCCTCTGACTCAACCCCAAGGATTCAGGTCACCCCTGTGGGGGGGTGTGATCAGGGTCTGGCCCTTTGTGCTTCTTGATTTGCTTCCCAAACCATCCTCTCTGCCAGTCCTCTTCCACATTTCTAGTGGGAATCTGCTGGCTGGTTTTTATTGCTAGGGGAGCAGTTGAGAAGTAAAAGCCTCCAAGGTTGGCTGCTCTGGGTGGTTCCAGCTGCACACTGGCAGTGTCACACGCCTGGTCTGTGCTGTGCTGTCAGAGGCTTTGTAGCTGGCCAAGAGAAGCAAAGGTGGAGGAATCTCACTGCCACCAGTATCAGTAACACTTCATCCTGACAGTGCAGACTTGTCTATTCTGCAAATAGAGGTCATTTTTATTCCCCTTCCGTCCTGGGGCCTGTCTGTTGGCAGCTGTCACACGGCCAGATGTGCCGGGGGCGGGTGAACAGCCCGTGGCATCTCTGCTCTGCTGCACCGAGTGGCTGTGGCCAAGCAATTGGCTGCCCCTGCTGTGTGTTCATGGCTCCCCATTGCACAGTGTCACATTTCTCATTAAAATGTTGAAAACTGCTCATCTTGCTTCCTAACTAGCATTCAGAACAACACTGATGCCTGGTGATAGCATAATCAGGGAGTGGGATCTGTAGATACAAAAAAGGGCAGCCCAGCCTTCTGGCAAACAAAAACTGTCATGGAACAAGTTGGATTTGGTTAATGGAAAACCCATCCCATTTGGAGTAAAAGGTGTGTCTGAGCTGATAGCATCAGTGTTAGTTCCCAGGGGGATCTGTCCTGACCATCTTGGAGAGTGATGCTGGGATCAGAACTAGCTTTGCACAGTACCTAGAAAACAATTTCCATCGGTAACAGGCTCTGTGGTGAGAGCCTGAGGAAGAAGCTGATACTGGTGATGCTGTAGAAACTGCTCAGTTCTCTCCTTTCCTAGTGTAGCAGCTCAAAGCCAGCCCATGGCTCTGGCTTTTCCCTTGGGAAGGTCTATTCCAAGGGCAGTGTGATAATGGACTGCGAGTAAGCTCTAGAAGAATCAGAGGAGAGAGGCTGGGCTTTCCCTGCCTCTGGATAGCCCGGGGTATCCTGAGCATTCCCCAAGGCTAAAGCAGACCTGAAGACAAGCATTTGTCCAAATGTGCATTGGCATCTTGTGGAGTGCCCAGACGCTCAGCTGGACATTCCAGCTCTGATCAAACTGCAACTGGATCTGCTTTTGCTGTATTGCAAAGTGTTCTGGGGAGCAGGTGCCAAGTACAGTAACACAGCAGGAGAAATAGATTTTGAGAGGTTTTTAGCTGGCAAGTGTCAGCCCTGGGACATCTCTGCCTAGTTCAGTGCTCCCTCATCAGAGCTCTGCTAGTGCTGATGGCACTGGGCAGTTAGAGCAGGGCTCCAAGAAAGCAGCCAGTGCTGACCTTGAGCACTGGATTACATTGGGTGGTTGCACAACAGGGCCTCCGACCAGGAGTGCCCGTAAGAAACATGCTGGCCTGGCCAGTGACAGGCCTTTTGGCTTCCAAGACTATTCCAGAGGCTGCAGTTGGTGGGTGAAGGGCCCCTTGAAGTCCAGCTGCACTGGCAGGGGTGACCTGAATAACAGTTTGCATCTCTGATTAGCAAAACACTGAGCCCAGGCTGCTCCCCATGCAGGCAGAGCTGCTTTACAGCGAGCTCTCTAATCCCAGCATTCATCCCAAGGGGTCAGGCACTGCAGCAAGGTAGGAGCTCTTCATCCTGTTGCTCTGCTTCTCTTCCAGGCCACAGTCCTTGTGTTATTCAGTCTTAGTGTGCTCTGCCGGTGCAGAGCAGTGGCTGCTGCTCCCCTGGCTCTGGAACTCAGCTCCTTTCTGGAGGGAGGGATTGTTTGTGCCCCAGGGAACAGCTTGGTCCTATGGGGGAGCAAACAGCTCAGGTCTCTCCTGGACCACATGCCCTCAGCAGGGCCCTGATTTGGATTCTAAATTCCTATTGTTGGTTTCTGGAGAGGTGGATAACACAGTGCTTTTATTTTTATTTTTTTTCCCCTTCCGTAACAGGAGGGCTCAGATGAAATTAGATCCAAGAGAAAAGCACCTCCCTTGTTTTGTATAAGTTGGAGGCGGAGGAGTCATTTCTCCTCTCTCCCACACTGACCTTTTGTTTTTGTGTAAGAAGGTGTACGTGGGCTGCGTAAACCCAAATATCCCTTTCTCTCAGACCTGCTGTGCTCTGTATTCCTAGGAATGATTCCAAGAAAAACAGATTGAGTACCTTAGAGAGGGTTCCTCTGGCTTGAGCAGGGGGGAGGGAAGACAAGTGCAGATGATGGCCTGTTCTGCTCCCTGAACTGTCCAAGATGTAGCCACACAGTGCCTTAGCCCAGGGATAAATCTGGGCAAAGCTGGGCATTCCCAGAGCACTGCAGGGTCAGAACTGGAGATGGCACAGCAAGGGCAACAGAAGAGGAATCTGGCTATAAATTCAGTGGGTGCTGCACTGATTAAATGGGCCAGACATGGCTTAAATACTGTCCACAGCATCTGAACAGGAAGACTTGGTACCAGGGTGAAGGCTTCCCTTTGCTCCTGCAATAAACCTTGCTCCAAAAAATGGGGATGTGCTGCCATAACCCTTGTGCCAGAGCAGCAGTTCAGGACCCACTTCTCAGCTTCCTATAGGATATTCCCACCACCTCTTTCCAGAGCAGGAGCTCTTAGACTGAGAAGGGGAAGGGGCTTCTGTCCCCACACATGGCTGAAATCACCCAGGCCTTACTGGAACCAGTTCCTGATTTGCAGTAACAAAACATTCCCCTAAAGGTCAAACACCCACCCTAGCACCCAGAGCACTGAGCAGGGACAGCCCACAACCCCAAGGGACCACTACAAGAGCTGTGCTCAGATAAGAAGAGATGCCAGCCAGGCCTCATACCTTGGGGCAAGAGCCAGAGCAGGCAGCAATCCCAGGAGCCTGACACAACATCTTCCTGCTTCAGGCCTTCACCAGGGCAGGCAGGTCCTGCAGGTGCTCCTTATATTGGCTGCTGAAATTGTCTCAGCACCTGAGGACTGGTGAGCAAACCTCAGCAAGGCTCAGCTGGGACAGCCTGGGTGCAAACAGGGCCAGTTCTCCCTCTGACACCATGTCTGGCACAGGTGCCCCCACTGCAAATTCAGTCCTGCTCTGGTGGCCTTCCCTGGCCTGCAGAGGTGACACCAGGGGTGAAGCTGAGCTTCACAGAGGCCGTTCCCCTGGTGTGGGGTGTTGCTTGCTGGCTCCCAGTCAATCCAGGGTGATTTCAGGTTGCCAGGACTGAGGCAGTAGTTATCTACTGAGGAAAGGCCAAGCCAAGAACCTCTTGGAAGGATCAATGTGTTTTTCTGCCTCCTCTCTCCCTTTCCCATTGCAGTGTGTGACTTCTGTTGTCCATTGTTTCACGTCCTGGGGCCAGATCCCACGAGCAGCTGCCCTGAGTGTGCCCTGTGGGTGAGGGGAGTAGGAAGGAGTTGTGGAATGTTGTGCCTCGTTCACAGGAAGCATTCAGCCCTTGCTTCCTCCTTGCTGTACTAAACAGGCCTGTTGGCAGTGCATACTGGCTGGATTATCCCATTTATCTGAGCTCCCCAGACCTGTGGGTGAGGAACACCAGGCTGTCTGGCTTGAGCTCATGGCAGCTCCCAGGCCCTATCCATGGGCTCGAGCTCCTCACTTACCTCCCCACAATCCTAAAAAAAAGGGCTGTCCTTCAACACCAACCTCTGCAGCTTCAGTAAAGTGACCCTTGCTCTGCAGAGGACTCTGCTATAAATCCTTGCTTTCTGGAGCCCATGGAATGCAGTGACTGTACCAGCCCTGGCTCTGGTGACATGGATTTGCTCTCCCATTGTGAAACTGAGCTCAAGGGTGCAGGAATGAGGGGAAGGGGCATGGATGTGGCAGCTGCTGCTGGGTGAAGGGCCAGCTTGTCCCTGGAGTTGGCCTGCTGTGTCCACGGAGCATCCTTGCCCCACTGGTGTTAATGCCAAGTGCCTCTCGACGTCTCCAACACTGACCTCCTTTCCTGTTGCTCTGTGGCCCCTGCAGCTTTGGAACGACGAGGTGGAAAAAGTAAGTACCCAGCTGGAACCTTGCTCAAACCTTCTGGGTGTGCTGGGGGTGTTCGGGGGCCCAGGGTGCTGTGGAACCCTTCCTGCTCACGGGCAGGATCAAGGGGATGTTGCTGTTGTCAGCCCCAGTCCTGATCCCGTGTTCAGTGTGACTGGGTCCACTTGGGAAGAGCCTTACCTGGGGCCAGTTGGCTGTCCCTGGCGTGTGTCCCAGGTTTGTGTGCGGCAAAAAGCAGCTCAGAGCCCTGCCCCACGTGGCAGGAGCAGAGGTGATGCACCAGGTGGGACTCAGCTCTGCTCCTGTGGCCAAGGCCCTGCCTGTCCCCGTTCTCCACGTGCCTCTGGGAGCCCCTGGTCTGATCAGCAGCTCCAAGCGGAGCTGAACCAAGGACAGAGTTTCCCTGTG
The DNA here is from genome assembly GCA_013396775.1 of Cephalopterus ornatus. Lineage (NCBI taxonomy): Eukaryota > Metazoa > Chordata > Aves > Passeriformes > Cotingidae > Cephalopterus > Cephalopterus ornatus. Next base: position 107,793 of record VZRE01011560.1, read on the forward strand.
CACAGCCCCAGCTGCTGGAGGGCACAGCTCTGTCAGGAGGGCAGGCTGGGAGGGTTGCAGCCTGTTTGGAGTTGATTTTGTCTGAGTGAACTGCACTTACCCTTCTGAGCGGGTCCATGGAACCAAAGTCCCAGGTCTTGGGCTCTGCAAGGGGGAGTGGGACTTGTCTATGAAGATGGATGGAGGGCTGCTGGTGGACTGAGACCAGGGTGAGCTCTGTGTGGAGCTCCAGCATGGTACAGAGCTTCCAGAGACATTTCTGGGATCCTGTTGGCTTTCACACCTCGAACACCCCCAGCAGATGTTGGCCCGAAGCCTGAAGTGGCAGTGGCAGAATGGCATATTCCTGCTTGCTGTGCATGAGAGCACTTACTCCAAAGGCATTGGCAGAGTGGACTGGCTGTTCCTGAACCAGCTCTTCCTGTTCTTTAAACCCTTCAGTCCCTCAAACAAAGAAGCTGACTGCAGTCAGCTACAACCATGCAAGGATCTCTATCTCCTCTATCCTCTATCCTCTCTCTTTGGTCGATCCTGCTTGGATAGGCCAAAGTATGTCAAACATACGGAGAACATCAAAGTTCTCCATGTCTTGGAGAAGCACAAGACTGGAAGGGACCTCCCAGGTCAGCATCCAGTGCTGACTTTATAGGAAACTATATCCTGCAGCTGCCCAGAGCTGGCAGGGAGAGGCAAATCCCAGGCAGTGCCAGTGGAGCTGGGTCTGCCTGGCATAGGTTCTGAATAGCTGGAATACTGAAGTCTCAGCCCACTGGGGCAAGAATCTCTTGGTCCTTTGGAGGCATTGCACTGGTGTATCCTGTTACACTCCCCCTTCTCCTTTAAATAATCCCTTCATACAGAGGATGGAAGAAAATAGATCAGTTGTAGCTTAAAATAGACAAATCTGATTAAAAGACAGTCAAAGCATTTCTTTGTTGCAGCCTGGCTCTACACTGGTACTGGTAACGCTGGTACCAGACGAGAGCTGTGCTGGCCCCAGCAGCCCCTCCAGCTTGTCCTCTTGGGAATACCGGGTCTCCTCTGGGGTCACCAGCCATGTGGCCTCTGCTCTGAGACTGTCAGCCTGGCTGGATCAGCCCTCTGGGCTCAATTCCAGACATGTCACTCCTGTGCCAGAATGATCAAGGCATTTCCAGAGCAGGAAAAGGAACCACTGCAGCAAGGCAGGCAGCTCTCTGAGAGCTGCACACTCCTGGAGGAGGGGCAAGGGTTCTCCTTCCAGTGAGCTGGAGCTGAGTGGGGATCCCTCCTCTGTGACCCACCACAGCACATCCCAAGAGGAAAACAGTGCCTGGTGTTAAGGAGTGAACTGTGCTAGAGAGAACACGTGGGCCCCTTTGTCACCACCCAGCAGCAGGAGGGGAGAGTGGCACCACAGCATTTGGCTGCTCCAGCACTTCTGGAGCTCTTCCTGCCAGGATCCTGGTTCTGGTACTGCAAAACTGCCCCAGTGTAAATGCACTGTTTGCTTCTGGGGGAGAGGATGTTCTGTCTGGCTGGTGAAAAGGATACCCAGTGTCAATCTGTCTCTGAATTCCCAGTTCCTGCTGTGGAGCTGCCTTCTGCTCACTGTTGTTCAATTCTCCTAGCTCTAAAGCAGTAAGTAGCTCCAAAGAAGAGCCTTGAGTAGAAGTTGGATTGGGATGTTCATCTCCATTGCAGAGACTTAATTAGCAGCAGCAATCTGGTAAATGCTGCCTGGCCTCAGCCTTTTTTCTGTGGTGATAAAAAGGAAACCACTGCACCGCCAGAGAGAAGCTTAGGGAGGCTGTCACATTCCTATGCCTGCAGGCACAGAAAGAGAGGGATAAAAAGACTGGTGCTGGCATGGGACTGGCTTTCCACATACCTCAGGATTAACAAAGCCTCCCCATCTTCGTGTTCTAGTTTTGTGGGAGCAGGAGCTTCCTAGCTTGAAGCATCAATCTTGAGCTGCCATTCCATGACCTGCAGCGATCCAGTGTAGGATCAAGCAGGAATCAAGTTGAAATACAGCCTGAGGCCTCTGGGATCCCAACCCAGGGTGTCTTGTGCCGGACACTCAGTGGGTGCATGTGGATCCCACTGCACAGCAGCACCCGTGTCTTGGAGCCAAAAGGGGTGGTGGTGGAGGGTTGGGGAGGGTTGCAGAGGCAGGACACGGGTCCTGCCTTGTGCTGCCTGAGCCCCCACCTTGTTTGCAGGCGGAACACGAGCTGAGGCTCACGCAGACCGAGTTCGACCGCCAGGCAGAGGTGACCCGTCTCCTGCTGGAGGGGATCAGCAGCACACACGTGAGTCTTCCTGGGCACCTGGGGCGTCACAGGGACTACAGGGACTCTTGGCTCCTTCCTAGAAGAGTGCCAAGAGGATGATGGAGCCCTGCACTGGGAATAGAGGTAGAAGATGTGGTAAATTTGGATGCTACAGCAACATCCTCCTAAGACCCAGAACGTTCAAACTAAAACCACACTGAAGTGTGCACAGGCAGTGCCACTGTGCGTTCTGCAGTTCTGCAGCCCTCAAAATGCTTCCAGGCCAGGAAAACCTTATTCTCTGACTAGAGCTGTGGGGTGGCCACATGGGGATGGGTGAGTCTGCTTCTCTGGGGGGTAGCAGTGACTGCAGCAGGAGTGTTTCTGTGCCTGGCAACCAAACACAGTCAAGCTGATGGTCCTTTTCCCTCCAGGTGAATCACCTTCGCTGTCTCCACGAGTTTGTGGAGTCTCAGACCAACTATTATGCTCAGTGCTACCAATTCATGCTGGACCTGCAGAAGCAACTGGGCAGGTAAGACAAGGCATTGCTTTTACTTCTCTGAGGGTTATTGATCTCCTTACCCCAGTTCAGCCCTCCTTCCCCGCCCACATCATAACCTTGGGTAGAATTACAAAGCCCCCTCCCAGCTCTGACAGAGTTTACAGAGTGGTGACCAGTCCTGGTGGTGTGTTTGGAGCAGGCTTTGCCACGGGATTCATCTGGGGTTTATACATTCGTCTCAAAGCACAAAGGCCGTGGGGGTTTGAACATTCTTCCTCTAAATTTGTTAAATCGCATGGGAGTCAAATTCCTGTTGCCAGGCAATGAGCCTGAGCGTGCTCGGCTGCAGCAGTAACGGATTCCAAATTCCATATTCCATATTCAGTGCCACTGGCTGCACATCCCTTGGGGTGGGCTGGGATATTCTCTCTGGTACTGTCACTCCTGACCCAGGAGGGGCTGTTGCCTCTCTGTGATCTCTCACTACTCCTGTTCCATTCTTTTCCATGCTGCAGCTCCAAAGGAGAAATGTAAGTACCATGTTGGCCAGGATGAGCTCTGAGGGCTCTCTCTCCCCTCAGCCACTCTGGGGTCTCTGAGAACTTGCCTCAAAGGCCAGCAAGGGCCAGAGCTGCACCCCCTCTAGATAAATGAGCCTGAGCTCCATTACTGTCTCTCTGGAGAGCCCACAAAGCCTGGGAGCCTCCAGCTGGGCATCCAGTTTAACAGCAGCAATGTTCCTGAAGAATGAGCAGGCAGAACAGGTAACATAGACCATGTGAGAGCACAGCAATGGACTCAGTCAAACCCTTGCCCAGCCCAGTGCCACACTTCAGTCTGGTCCTCTGCAAGTTTGGTGCCAGTCCTGAAACAGGGCACTGGAGTCAAAATAAGCAGACAAATATCACCCGTTGCACAGTCTCAGCACCTGAGAACTGTGTGTGTCCCCACGTGGAGGGCAGCGTGGATCTGTCACAACTGTAGGCTGGGACGCTCAAGCATCATCTCTGCAGTGTAACTGCTGAAAGCAAGAGCTCTGTGTGGTTGCCCAGCCTGGAGCCTCACTGAACTCTGCTCTCTTCTCCCGTGTGAAGATTTTCAGGCACGTTCGTAGGCAACGCAGACTCCACGTCTCCCGCAGCTGCTCCCTCTCCCCCGGCTGTCGCTGCTGCCACGCTCCCTGCTGTGCCTACCATTCCAGTTGTGCCCACAATTGTTGGGGTGCCCAACACGGTGGCAGAGGGTGTGCTGAACCCCAACGAAGTGAAGCCTCCTGCCAGTGGGACGCGGAAGGCCAGAGTCCTCTATGATTACGAAGCCGCCGACAGCACCGAGCTGGCCCTCCTTGCAGATGAGGTTGGTGGCTTTCCTGTGTGTTGGATTTGGCTGTAACTGCCCACCGGTCTGTTGTGTGCTCAGCAGGCCTTTGGTTACTTCCCCTGCCCCTAAAAACCTGCTTTATGGCACTAATAGTCTTCACCTGGACACAGGTACCCCCTTAGTTGCAGTGAGTTGTGTTCACGGCCATATGTTGTTTAACATCATCCCAATAACTCCTTGACTCCTGTTGGAGTCCAACTGAACCCAAAATAAAATACCCCAATACTCAGTATCTTCACTGTGACCCTCTAATACAGCTGCCTAATCCAGAGCCATGGGATAAGCTGCTGGCTGGAGGCCTGCTCTAATCATGCTGAGAGAAAAAGGAAATTCAGCAAGTTACAAACTCTTCTGTTCTCTAGACTGGACTTCTGTATTCAGAAGGGATGACATAGCAACATGTAAAAATGCCTCAAGTCACGTTGGAGAATGAAAAAGCAACAGTGACATCACTGGGCAGCTTTCCTTAGATTTTGTGTTAAAGCTGCAGATAGCTCCAGGGAAAGGGCACAAACGCCTGTTAAATGAATTTCAGGAATTACTATTCTTTCAGTCGCCCTCTGACTGAACTTCTTGGCTCTGTCTGCAGAGTAAGGTCCTGTCTAATGCCGTCTTCTCTCCGCAGATGATCACTGTGTACAGCCTGCCCGGCATGGATCCAGACTGGCTCATAGGGGAAAGAGGGAACCAGAAAGGGAAAGTTCCTGTCACTTACTTGGAACTGTTGAGTTAAATGTTTCCAGGAAGAATGTACAAGCAGAATACACCCCTCATCTCCTGGCACTTCTAATGCGGATTTCTTCATCCGAGACCATTGCTCTCTTCAGGGTTGACACTCCATTGCTAATATGGGAATTGTGGGAAAGAAGTGGTAAAACCATTATGGTGAGGTTTTGGGAAAGGGCTGATGGCACCCAAGACTGAATTTGTCACCTACCGGTGCAGCCTGCTTTGAGGTCAGTCTTGATGGTACAAGATTCCTCGATTATTTTCCCTTCCCTGCCCTAGTCTTGTCCCTCACAGTGGCTTTCCCAGGGCAAGCCGTGTCCCTCAGCAGCTGCTCACGCAGTCCCAGTTACACTTCCCTGTGTCTGCTGTGGGTTAATGCCTGTCTGCCCCTCCCTCCTCTTTCTCCAACAGTAGAATTGCCCAAGTCCAACCACTGAGCATTCCAGTAGGGAAGTGTCCCACACACCCCCTCTGACACGTCCCAGCACGTAAGGCAGGGAAGCTGCAGTTAAGCTTTAGGAGCCTGTTAAACCCATCCACCTGTGGGTGACCAGCAAGGCAGGGCTGGCCTAGAGCCACACTCTGTCCTGGGGCCTGGTGGCTCCTCCCTACACCTGTCCTCTGAAGCTGGAAGATTCCTTTGCGGAGACCAACCTGGTACCATAGGGCCCAACCCCAAACCTCAGTGCAAGGGACCATCATCTCGCTTGCGTTTCCTCCGAGAAGTTGCTCTTGGACTGCAAAGTTTACAAGCCTTTTTACAGCTTTGCTGCCCCTGTTACCGTCCAGGCTTTTCTTTCACTGTGTCTGTCCAGGCATGTTTTAGCCTGACTTTGTTTTCACCCTGAATCACTGATTTAATGAATGTTTCCCCTCCCAAATCAGCAGTGAACAGACTTGGTGCATACTAGTGCAGAAAGGGACAGTCCCACCCGCTGTCACCTCCAGCAAGGAGCTGCTCTTGGCCATGCACACACACCCCACAGCCCAGGCTGCCCTGGAGGGACGTGCTTGGTTTAGCTCAGCACTGTGTGTGCCTGCTCATCCTGCAATTAACTTTTAGCTAGAGCTCACCCAAAGGACTTCCACTGCTGTGTCACTGGTTTTCCACTCAAGCTGGATGGAAGAGAAACTCACTTGCACCGAGCTCTCTGTTCACTACCTTCCCCTGGGTATGTCACAACTAACTTTGCTTGTTTATTGATCTTTTGCACTTTCCCCAACGGTATCGTGACCACTCTAATGTAACAGGGCACTGAGCACCTGTGTTTGTGGGGCTCATGGGTTTCAGCACTTATTTGCCAATAAACAAACTGCCTGACCTCCTGCCTCAGCATCTTCCGTGGGCTCAGGGCTGTCTCTGCTCTCCAGCAAAAAGGGGGACAAGCAGGGAGGCAAAGGGAGCAGCTCAAGGGAGAGCGGTGCCCTCCTGCTATCCCAGCCTTGGAAGCTGGGGGTAAAATCAAAACAAAGCTGCCAATTCCTCCTGTCCCACTTGAAACGCCCAACATGCCGTAGGGTTGGAAATGTCTTGCTGTTCCTCTCCCAGATGACACATCTCAGTTGTACTACAGCTTCAGGGGCTCTGAGAAACAACAGCTCCTCCTTCACCTGAAGCAAAAATAGAGCACAGAATGACTTCAGCTGCTGAGAGACCGAAGTGCTATTCTAGATCTAACAGACTTTTGTTGTTGTTATGGAAACTAGATCTGCTGCTGATCTAAAATCCTAAAGCCTTGTCCCTCGCACCCAGCTTGGAAAAAAACTCCTGGGAGAAGAGGCTGTTGAAAGGCTCTGTAGTGCAGCAACAGCGTTCAGCTGCTCTACTTAAATGAAAGGGAACAGGGAAATCAAATATGTTCCTGTTTTAGTTGGTTTTCCAATTGCCAGGATCACCACTTCCATAATCTATTAGAGATCTAACCCCTATCTATTTCCCTCCCACCTTCCAGCATGTGTGCCTTTCCCTCAGGCCAGTGCTTCCCTGTTATTCCTCTCCCTGGTACATTAAAGAGGAAGAACAGTTTGAGCGAAAACAGCAGCAGCTTAATGATGCAGAAAATGGTGTCTCTTCCCTCAGAGCAGCCAGAAGGAATTCTGTTCCCTCTGCAGTAGAAAAAAAAAGCACATGAAAAATCTGTTGCTGCTCCTGCCTCTGTACAGGAAGGTGACACTTGTGCTGCTTCTCTGCAGATGTCAGGGGGAGCTCCCCTTGGCTGCATCCACCCCCTCTGTGGCTGAGGGACAGCTCAGGACTGAAATGCTGCTGTAGCTCTGAAACACGTGTAACCAACAGCATCAAGTGCTCTGTCTGGCACCAAAGGCTCCTGCCAAGCACCACAAACTCACTCTGGTGTTGAGTAAACATCTCAAAGAACGTATTACTTCTCCCTAAATTCTCATCCTATCCATCCTTGTTCAACACCAGTGAAGTGAGGAGCACTCTGTACCTTCCAAAGCTGTACCAGAAGGAATGATCCCTACCAGAGCCATCCAGAAACAGCCCCTGCTGTAACTGAACCTGCTCAGATGTACCAGATTCCAGCTTTGCTTCCTCTCCCCACAGCTCCCCTCACCCATGTGCTGTCTCTGCACAGTTCTTTACCTCCAGCTCTCCACGGTCACACTCAGTTCCCCCACGGCACAAAGTGTTACCAGTTACCTCCCCGTGGAACCACCACCAGACTTTGGACTGTCACCACCTCCCTCACTGTCAGAGCAGCTCACCTCTGGTTTTGGAAGGTAAACAAGCCCCTCTCCCTTCTACTTTAAGACCATTTTACTCCAGCCAGCTAGTTCAGATGTCTCCAAAGCCTTCAGGGCATGTGAAACTGGATCAAGCAAATGTGCCAGAATATTGCCAGCACTTAAGCTTATAAAGTAAAAAAAACAAACCTCAAAGCAAGATAATCTCATTTTCTCACTCCAGTCTCTTAAAAGCATCGAGATTAAAAAAGTTCTGGCTGGTAAAGCAATTAAATGTCTCTTTAGGAAAGAACTGGTAGGTTACTAGCTCACAGCTACACTGAAATTTGTTTTACCTTAGAGAAGTCTCTAGATTTGAGGCTTTAATTTAAGCAGTAATTACTGACCTTCTCTTAATGTCTCCATCACTGAGCCTCAGAATGATAAAGGATTTGTTGATTTACTTGAGAGCCACAACACATGATGCACCTTCACTGTAGACAGTGTCCCTTCCAGTGTGACCCTGTGCCCTCCCTGGTGCTGCACAGGCAGGGGATGTGCAGGGGGAATAACCCCGGAGGAGTATTTTATAGCACTGCTCATTTAAAACCTCCTACAAGTTCCCCAACATGAGAAAGGGAGTGGGTGTGGGGAAGCCGAGGGAATCAGCCTTTAATTACAGTCATTTCAAACAGCACTGGATTGTCACTCACAAACCACAGCCTTTGCTGGGACTTCAGCCCAGCAGAACCAGCACCCAGACACTGCAGAGCTGCTGCTGCTGTGTCCAACACAAACCCAAGAACCCAGCTGCTGTCTATAAAGGTTTTAATATCAGTATAAATAGGGCACAGTTACAAAAAACTGCAAGACTGGAGCAATGGAATTTTGACGTAAAAACGTTAGGTGAGGCCTTGCTCTTCAGAAACACACACAACACACAGACTGCAGGGTGAAGGGAAGGCGTGAGCACACATACACCATCGTGCCTTGAACCATTCAGTACAAAAATAGCAGTAGAAAGATGGTCTCTGAATTGCTGGCTGATCCCTTGGTGTGCCTTAGCTGGACTCTGTGCGGGAGAGGCAGATTGCACCTTGTGATAGGAGCAGAGTTAATGCCCAGCAGAAAGTGTCTCCTCTCTCCATCCCGCCACAGCTTCCCCAGCTGAGGTACAAGCTATAAAAATAAAGGTTTTGACTGTTCAGTGCTTGTACCCAGCCAGGACGCTCTGGCAGAGGGGGTGAGCAGGCTGTGCACGTGGGCTGGTCACCGGAGAGCTGCCCTGGGGCTCTCCTTACATTCGCTCTGCTCCTGGGTGGCAAGAGTTCATGGGATCCCACTGCTCGGGTGACACCACTGCCCACACCTGGCCTCCCTCCCTTCCCAGTCCTTGTTCCAGCTCTGCCAAAGGTGATGCCTTCCGTGGTGGACGTGAATCGTTCCACTGCAGGTCCTGAAAAGGGAGGCAGGGCCAGGACAGGATCTATCTCTGCACGTGCCGGACAAAGGCCTGCACGAGCTGGAACAAAGGCTCCTGCCCCTCCGGACCCAGCTTGGAGGCAGACTTTCCTTGGGGAGAGGGAAGGACCCCGCTGGCAGGTGAAGAGGGACCACCCCGGCGGAAGTAACGAGACAGGCTGGAGAGCAGCGTACTCTGCAATCAGAAGTGTGCAACAGGTCAGAGCTTCGTCCCACCACACGGCCTCTCTCCCTCCCCACACCAGCTTCCCGTGGCATGGGAACGTGCCAGTACGTGCAGCCCAAGGCTGTACATTCATGCTGGGCTTTACTGGGCAGCCCCAGACAAAAGAGACCTTCTCCCACAAGACACGCTGACCCCACACAGAGGACGGCACAAGGTGCTCACCAGCTCCGAGCTGAGCTCCTGCTTCATCCGCTGCTTGTCCCGGGGGTGCACGGCCGGGTCCCGCAGGTACCGAACGGCCTGGGAGATGAGCAGGTAGAAACAGTTCTCCATTGTAAACATGAGCAGAGATCTGTGCAAAGAACACAAATAAAGGTCAGCACACGACGCCTTCCAGGTCAAATGCTTGTAGAAAGGCTTCACACACGTATGAGGGAACAGTGTTACTGTGCTCATTCTGCTCAAGCAGCAATACTCAAAAAGCTGTGCTCTGCAGACAGATTTTAGAAGCCCCTGTGGCCAGCAGGGAACTCTGATTTAAAAGCACCAGTAAACAAGCATCAAACTTCTCTTTACTTGCATCTTCAGTGGTTGCTTTATGATGGGATGGCTTCACACACCCTCTCCCCAAAAAAACCTGCTTGCTTTGGAAAGCTGCTGATGGGCTACCTGAACTCCCTCAATTCAGAGTGAGAAGCTCTGAAGCTACACAAATGCCTCTGAACTTCAGTTCTGATGTGAGGAGCTCTGAGTTCTGCTGCTTGGCCGTGACTACATCAAATAATTAGAAACTTACTTGAGGGTTTTGGTTCCCTCTTGCATATTCAGCCCTGCAGCCTGAGGGAAAGGTTCCTTCTTCTTATCCAGCTTGGAGGGAAAAAAAGACAGGCATTAGAGACAGAAGATACAAAAGAACTACTCCTGCTCTTGGAAGTATGAGCTGAAGGAGCACTCTGGGGTCACTGCACCTGTCGTGCTCCCAGACAGGAAAGGGGCAGTACCTCTCCCAGCATGTTCAGGGCCACGTTGACTGTGGCCAGGAGGGTCCCAAAGGAAGGGGCGACGTCTGAGTCGAAGGCTGGTGTGGTGAAACTCAAGACAAAGAGCACGTTGTACTCAGCCAGGTCCAGCGACTGTGGAGACACGGAAAGAGGTGAGAGACCCTGGAGGCCATGAGTGTGTTGTTGCCATAGGAACAGGAATATCCAGTCCCTCATAGTACTTTTTATATGGAGAAATAGAAGCAGTGTGATAATTTCACAAATCTCAGGACTACAGATGGAACAGTGAAGTGTTCTGTAGAGCACTGCACAACCAGACTCCACGGCTCTGCTCACACAGCTCCCATCACTGGCACTCCAAGGCACTGACTGCTTCCACACTGGTGTTTGTACCCAGAGGCACAGGAGAAGGAAGTTCCCTATCCAACAGTCAGCAGCAGGACACTGCCAGAGTCAAGGATTAAACCCTCCTTTTCTGAACCTGGAGACCAGCCACTGGCTCACACCACAATGGGAGGAGAGCAAGGGCATTCTTTCCTGAAGAGCAGTGTACTGAGGGCACAACCCCACACGGTTATTGTCTGTTATCCAGTGAGGTCACACGGACACAAGCAAAAGCTTGACCAAGCCTTCCTTTCACACTGACCAGTGCCTGATTCCCAGTGGGAATTCCTTGTTGTCCTGCCTTTCTGCTCTGTGCAGCAGGAAGCAGAGAGATGTACAGTGGGGTCATTGTCTCAAGCAGGACACACTGTGCCTCGCTACACAGACCCAGAACATCCCTGGAAATGCTGGAATCTCCCCACTTCGTGGAGCAGCACCTCTCCTCTGTCCCTACCTGGTCAAGGAGGATCTGGCAGACATCGGGGGTGAAGTGGCGCAGGGCAGCAAGAGACTTGCTGAGGATCTTCAGGAGGCTGTACTGCACTGTGAGCAGGGCCTTCTGCTCTGCTGCCTCTGACTCGGGGCTGGGATGTTTGGAGGAGGCCTGGGGATTCCGCTGCACTCGGGGGGTCACACTGGATGGAAGGGAATCGCCGTTTTTCGTCTGCAGAGAAGGGAAAAAGGAAGTCCTTAATACTGATACCGTTATTTTGCACTAAGATGAATGATTCGAAAGGAAAAAAAATGTTGTGAACAAAGGGAATGAGGAAATAAGGCTCCCAAAGTCTGTCACCAGCTGAGACTCTACACTTGGCATGCACTGGGGAGGCTCTGCATTGCAGGGAGGCAGCTGCAGAGGCTGTTTAGGTTCCACATTCGAGGAAAACAATAATCAGCACACCAAGCCTGTGCCACGCTGAAATAACACAGCAGCAGCAATGCATCTTCTCCGCCTCATGCATCTGAGGATGTCCCAAGAACTACGTCCCTCGAACAAATTAAATCAGATCAAGGACACCAGGGCAACAGTGGCTTATAAATGGCATTCCAGAGTCCTACAGCAATGCAGCCTCTTGCTGCAGTGTATAATGACAACAGCACCATTCAGCACAGGCTGCTGGTTCTCTAGGACTGGCTTTACTCTGCCCAGAGGTTTGTAGACTCCAGAATACTCTTTGAACGTTTTTTTTTTTCACTGTGGAGAAATGCAAATCCCACCTGTTGATGACTGTCAGTAATTCCCAGTGGGATTACCAACAATCCATTCCATATCCAAGAACCTGGTTATTCAATAACATCTGCCTTCCAACAGGGAGCACGGGCAACGTTTAACTCACAGTTTGGTTTGGGATCCTCACCTGCAGGTAGTGCTGGAGCATTTTGCGGCTGTGCAGGAGGGAGGTACAGGCCTGACAAAGGTAACACAGATTCACCTGAAATAAATAAGATCAGGGAGAAATCTCTTAAAAGCTCAAAAACCCACTGGTGGAAGCTGGAAAATCCAGTTAAACAGAGCACTGTGATCATAAAGGATCCATGCAGTCTCTTAATTTCTCAGTATTTTCTTGGAATCATCTGGCACTAAGAACTAAGGGTAAGCCAATGAATTCCCCAAGTTATTTTCCCAAGCTATCACTTCTCTGTATTTCCTCACTCAACTCAGACAAGGTACTGATAGAACACACACTTAAATAATCTCAGCTGAAGTTCCTATTAAAAGAGCAGTAATAAAAAGGTGATACAGTGCCATTTTCTCACAAGACATCCAAATCCCTGCACTCCAAGGCAATGTATCTCCTGATTCCTACCTGCATGTCCCTCATAAGCTGTGGCAGGTGGAAATGCCACTCCTTTCTGAAATTTGAGAGCTGAAGAATAAAGCCAACAGTGTGATCTGCCTCCTCCAGACAGGCCAAGCTCTGTACTGTCCGTACTGCATTCAGGCACTGCAAAGGAGACAGAAGTAAATCAGGGCCACGACAGAAAAATCACAAAAATCCCATTCTTTCCTCTAGAAGAAAAAGCTGAAGGTGCAGTCTGCACTGACACAGTCCAGCCAGGACAGGTATTTCAGCACTGCAGGACACGAGAATTTGCTGACCCCAATGGTGACTGAAGCCTCACCACGGCATTATCTGAGCCAGGCTGAGCTGAAGCCGCCTCCAAGAACGGCTCCTGTGCTTTCCTTTCCAGAGCCACGGCCACAAAGTGAGCTCCCCTCAAACTCCCACTTCTGCTACTCTTGAGTTGCCATATTAAACACCTGTAGCAAAGTTACAACCCCAGGAGAGAAGAGATGAGCTGATGGGACTGTCCAGCTCTAACAGGTACCGTAACAATCACCCCCACGTGACTGCATGGCTTGTACAGTCTGTCCTCCTTCTCCCACTGTTGTGTTATTTCCACTGTGACCCTTCCCGAGGCAGGAGCCTCCTGTCAGTGACGTTCTCTGACATCTTTCCACTGTCATTGGGACAAAGAAGCCAAGCAAACCATCCCAGAGGGAGTCTGTGGCCTACCTGAAGGATCCTCTCCTGATGGACACCCACGAAGTCCAGCGCTTCCGTCAGGAAGTTGTATCTCAGTGTTTTGAGCAGGCGCTCCATGAGGGACATGGAGAGACGATAGACCCCAGGCCAGGAGGGGGCATCCAGAGACTTTCGGGATGAGGCAGATGTCTGAAACAAATCACACACAAGAACAAGCCACTTACTTCCCTCCAACACCACTCCAGCAGCCTCCAGTCTCCAGGGGTGGCACTGCTGCAGGCACAGCCCCCAGGGCAGGGCATGGGGAGCTCTCTGGGCACATTCCCACGTGGAAGGAAGCAGCACCCACCTGAATGGCTCCGTTTGTGCTGAGCTGGTACACGCTCAGGAGGGGCAGGCAGACACTCTGGGTGACACCAGCTCCAGCCATTGCTGCTGCTCCCTACAAGACATAAAACAAACTACTGCTGGAATCTGTCTCCCTGAGACTGAAGAGGCTTATTTTGCATTAGGTATTTCTGTCCTTTGCACTGTCACTGCCCTTTTAGAGAACTTTCGTCTACACACACTTCCATGCTGTTAAAAGTTCAACATCAAGGAAAGCAACAGTAAAATCTAACCTGCATAACTGTACTCTCAATTCCATTTATCACCTGCTCTGGTATGTACCTCATCTTTGCAAAGGGCTTTGGAACAACTGTGCCTTCACTTAAAGCCCCACACAAGTTGAATTTGCAATAGATAAATAACACTTCATCAGAACTAATAAGGAAATAGGATCCAACACTCAGTGTTGGTTTAACAAGGGGGTATTTGCACTGCAAAATCCATTCACAAAAAGTGCCTGCTCTAAATGACAGGTTTGCTCTGGCTGGCTTAGATCTTCCATCTGAGCCAGGGAAAACTCTGGAGAACAGGGCACACTAAGCACGTGTACATACAGGACCTACTGCTTGCCAGCCTCCAAAAAAACCCCTTTATCTACAGTTCATTGTTCAGCTGCATCACAGACAGACTCATGAATATACATCTCCTATTCAAAGTGTACAGCCACGTGCTCTCACTTCTCTGCATCTCTCACCTGTTGAGTCCTTGCTAAGGTCAGCAGCAGATGTAAAGAGGCCTCTGTGAAGTGAAGGTTTTGTTTAACTCTTAGGCTGATCTCCAATGCAGCAAAGATAGTAGGAAGCACAGGGACTTTCCTAGTAATCTGCAGCCAGTAGTCTCCATCATCATCCACCTCACAGAGCTCCTTGGCCAGATGCAGACCCAGGACACAGACCTGCAGTGACAAGGAGAACCAGATACAGGGGTTACAGGGGTTACAGGGCTGATACGAGTATCAAGAAAAATCTCAAAAGAGCAAACTAACACAACCTAAACTTCAGTCATTCTCAGAATCATAAATTAAGGCCCCTGGTATCTCTCACATTACACTCTGCATACCCCTTGGTGGCTGCCTTAGCACTCGTGACAATGTTTTTTACATCTGAAGGAGAGGCAGCAACAGCTGATTTCCCAGACTGAAATGTGCCAAAAAGGCATGGAGTGATTCTGAAACAGAAACTGCTGACACTTCCCTTGAAGGCATCAGGCTGCAAGGGAAAGTTGTTCCAAGCATCATGAAACTCTTGCCTAGAGAGAAGAAACCAGGCTGCAGAAGAGAGGAACAGGTCCTTTACCCCATCTCGCTGGTCTTTGTGCTTCACTCGGGAGGCATCATCCGTCTCCATACTGTCCTTGTCATCTGCAGCCTCTCCCGAGGTCAGGCTGTGCCGAGTCTGGTCGAACAGGGCAATGACCTCATCCTGGAGTGTCTCACACACACTCAGCACCAGCTGGGAGTACTGGGGGATGTCACTCACTGTGACACACACAACAGACACCAGTTAACACACAGTCCTTGTACTCGGGTTTCCAGTTCAGCTGACAGCATCACTGAGCCACATTTCTTGGAGTTAGTGTTTATTCTGCTCTCACTTCAAAACCTACGAAAACAGCATGTGATGAACTGTGCCTAAGTTAGATGACTGAGTCTAGGAAGATATAATAAGGGATGAAATGGTCATCTGGATAACAAAACCATGTAGTTTTACCAAGAAGTCATATAAACTCATGTCAAAGCACAAATCAAGCACTACTATGGATATATTATTCCATAACTGCTCCTTATAGCAATTCCCACCCATTGCTCCAGATTTCTGCTATTGGCCCATGCAGATTGGGTGCAGTCTATGCTCTGTGAGTCCATTTAAATATTACCTTCTTATCAAAACCATTATAATAAATTGCACCACCTTTTACCAGCATGACTACAAACTCAAATTCAACAGCAAAGCAAAACAATTAAAAACAACCCAACCCTCCACTTTCTATCTGTTTTCCAAAACATGTGGGCTTGCAGGGCCCAAGCAGTGGGACAAGGAATACACAGGCAAGCTGAGACTTCTCATCACAGTGATTTTGTATGTGCTGTACAGAGAAATACTGCCCAGATTCCACTTAGGGTCTTCAGGTGCTACTGTAATGTCAGAAACATGTCATTTTGTAACAACGTGTACAAAGCCTTTCTGGTGTTTGGGTCTTTTGTTATCCCAACTAGAAATTCATGTCAGAATCTAAGCTCTCTGTGAGAGATCCTGACCAGGGTGTCCCTCCCACACCTGCTGAGGTATTTCCAAGATCACACAGGAACCAAACTGATCAAACACAGAGGTTACTGTCAGGGAAAGACAAGAGAAGGGAAGTGGACACAGTGTGAATGATAAACCTCATCTCTTTCCAAAACTAGCTAAAGCAAGGAGGAAAAAAGGAGGGAAGTCCCACAGGTGGGTGGCTCCCTTCAGCACCCTGCACTACCACCAGCACCACACATGTGTTCCTCTTGGACACACTGGGTGCAGGCTGTGCTCAGCCCTGCAGCACCTGCACATGCACCACCTCACCTTTCATCTCCTTCATTTGCAGGACAGTGATAAGAGCTGAGAACACTTTGGCTTTGGTTTTCTCCATCATCTGCTGATCTGCCTGTAGCACTCCCTCCAGAATCTGCGTCAAGGAGTTTATGATTTTATCCACAGAACTCAACTCGCTGACAACAAAAAGGGAGAGCTCTTCAGATTAGACAAGATCCCTCAATAAATATACTGGCTTGACTGAGCTGTGTGGATCATAAGTGACATGATCCACACATATAAAAGCAGTTCTTCCAAAGTAAAGTTTAAGTCACCACCTGGTTCTCACTAAAGACATTCCACAGAATGAGAGAATGCATTTTCCCTTCCCTGTGAGAATGAGAGTGAGAATGCAGGACTAACCATCACAAAAGCTCTTTTGATACTTTTCACCAGCAAGCAGGAAGCCAAACCATAAACTGTATTGCTACTAGAGGTTCCACAGAATTTCAAAAACAACCTAGAGACATTTTACATCCCAAAGGAAAATTCTATGAGAAGGCTTAAGTTTCCTCCCCAAATCACTAAGGGCATCTCACTAGAACAAAACACTTAAACATGACCTCCCAAGTTTTTATTACTAGTGGTGACTAAAAATTAACCAAACAAAACACCCACCTCTTCCACTGTTTGAGCAGGATCAGAAGAAGGGTACACAGCATAGAGCCCAGCTGCAGGCAGGCCACTGACATGGGAACCTGGAGCTGAGGAGAAATACTGCAGGAGTCACAGCTGCAACATGTAAGAACACTTCAGAAATGCTCAGCCCAAGCACTACCACCAAATGACCAGGTTTGTTCTTCAGCAGCACTGAGGGGGCCAGAGCCAAGGGCCTCACAGGGCCACTCAGTGATGACAAGAATGACACATGCAAAATAAAGATTTATAAGTACGTCATCAATTCAGGAAGAGACTCTTTGTTTCAGCCCAATTTCACGGGATCTAAAAAGCTCTGTGACAGCAAGCGGCTGCAGAAATAGAACCCCTCATAATACAAAGAAGATGTGCACTTAGAAAATGAAAGAACTGATAAGGAAGCAGCACCTACCAAAACCTTGGTGCCATTCAGCACGTCCAGAAACAACTGCTCATGAACTGCAGAATCAGTCAGATGCATGATATCCGCCTAGATCCACAAAGAGAAAGATCAACCAAGCACAATAAAAGATGCATCTTCTTAGCAGCCTAACATCAGTTTACTGTTTTAATTTGTTACTTTTAGAATTCCCCAAATTTTGCAGCTGCTGAGTTTCACAGAAATCACTGAAGTCCTACATTAACCACGGGCAAGAAGTCAGCAGTGACTAATTCCCTAATGGTGCATCCCTGCCTCACTTGACTCAGGAAAACCTCTTCAGCATAACCTAATTACTGAGAATTGCTCTAAAAATTATTTACTACCTCCCTCCTCTGCTCAGACAGACAATGTGCTTGTTTTGATCAAACAGCAGAGCACCACCCACGCTAACCTCTTGTGCCACGCTCATGCCAATGCGTGTTGAAATCACATGTACTACAGAACTGAAAGGAAAACCAGTGAATCCTTAGCTGTTGACACTGAATTATTCAAAATGTTAGTATCAGACTGGCATGCCAGGCAAGAGGCAGCCCTTACATGGCTTGTGGAGATGATGAGCAGCATCCTCCAGGCCGAGATGAGCATCTGATACTCTGTCACAGAGGCACAGCTGGTGCCCTCGGTCTCTGCCACGTGTTGTGCCAGTGACTTCACGTACTCTGACCAGTAGGCAAAGCGCTTTTTGGTGGAGAAATTCTTCAGCGTGTCTTTCAGGGACTGATCCAGTGAGCCCCTGACCAAATCAAGAGGAGAAGTTTATCTTCATTTATTCTGGAGTCAGAAAACACACTTCTTCTGAGATTCAGGGACACAGCTTGCAAGTGAAGGGTATTCCACATATTAGACCTGTGCAGGGAATCCCACTTTTTGCATCAAATGTGAAGGAAAAACATGATCCCTGAAGAAAATCTATGATTTTTTTTTTTTTAAGAAGAGATTTTAGTTAATCCTGACTTTTCAACATATTCAATGTCAGTCATGTTCAGGAAGATAAATCAAGTGGGAGAAAACTACTAAATGTGATTCAGCAATCAACACAGAAGGTTTAGTTAGCTTAGCTGACAATTAGTTTTAATAAATACTGTATATTCTCATTCTAGGATACAAGGAAAATACTAATACATCCTCACCTAAAGGCTGCAAAAAGACTAATATCTTTCTGCAATTAGTGATTGCAAGAATCTGAAATGCATGTTTGCAATGTGTTCATAAATCACTCCCACATTTTCACAGGATTACATGTGCTTTGTCCCTCAAAGCCCACATTGTCTGTCAAGAGTTAACACACACAGTTTAGATAATTAAAGAGTACAGGGATGAGGGAGAAACTCCCAAAGACTCACTTGACAACATAGTAGATCTCCAAACAGATAATTTTCATGATTAAGGCACAGGTATCCAAGACACTGAGCTATAAAGACAAAAAAAAAAAGCAAAATCTGAGCTCTGAAGGGTAAGTGGAATTCTGATTTATCCCCATCACTTGGGATGACTAACACTCCCATTGTGCAGGAGACTTGTTTCTCCCACAATAGCAATAGTTATGTCATTTGACCATGGAATGGTGACAGTAATGCTGAGTTCAGAGCAAAGTTCAAAACTCTGAGAGCACAGGGCCTTCAGAATGAAGGGGAAAATTCCCACAGAAAGGAAAAATAACAAGAACTTGATCTATTCCTCTGTGACACCAGTCAGCCTGAGCCATGGATACATTTCAGACAGCAGAACTTCCACTCAGTGAGTGCCACCACAGCTGTCAGAAAACATCTATTTTTGTTTCGTATGTGAATAAAGAGCAGAGAATTCCAAAAGACAGTTCACGGCTGTACAGTCTCTGCAAAGCCAGAAAACATTCACTTCATCTCCTGTGTTTAACCCACTTGATCATAGAAAGCTGCAAGCAGAGGGAACAGCCACACACATCACTCAGAAACCATTTCTGAGAAGTGCATAACTCCCTTCGTTTTGTTTGGCTATAACTCACCTCTGATGATTCGGAAGGCGGAGGAAGGGTCCCAAACAGAGGATTAGTTAAATTTTCCCAAAACTTTGGCCTAAAAGATATATACAGAAGTACCATCAGTTACCTTCTCCATGCCTAGCAGCATTTTGACAATTCCAAACTTCACAGAAAATATGCTTTGGTAAACACAAATTTATATAGCTTTGTATGAAAGAAACAGAGAGATATTTGCTTCTGAACACGCACAGAGGGGCTTCTCATCTTCCAAGCCCAAAACCCACGCACTGTACGGGCCTTGAGGCAGGGCACACAAAGACTAAGACGTAATGTCCCTGAAAAGTGTGATGAACCAAACTTTTGGAGAAAAGGAAGGAAACTGCCCTGTAGAAAAGCCCCAACTCACTTTGTCCTCAGCACGAGCATGGCGCTGTCGCGCCGGTCCTGCCACAGCGCGTGCAGGAAGGCGATGGCAGCTCTGTGCAGGAGGGGAGGGCACCAGTACCTCTCCTGCTGCTTGGAGTCAATCAGCTCCAAGACCACTTGGAGGCAACTCCACTCCCCCAAGCTGAACTCCTAAAGCGAAAGGAAACAGGAGGTTATGTGTTATGTCACCACAGGACCACTGTGTAGGCACCTGTCAGAGCACAATGTGCTTAATTCCATCTACACAGAGAAACGAATCTGAGTATATGATGCTATCATGTATTTTATATATGACGACAAGGAATGCAGTCATAGCACAGGAGACACAAAAAAAATTTACTGGGAAATAGAATGTAAGCTAAACTGAGACTTAGTATGGCCAAGTGCCTTCAAAAGGTCCTAACCCAAGAAGACCTTGAACTGCAAAGCACCAGAGTGAGTAATCTGGAAAATCGTATTGTCCATTGTACCCCAATCTTCAGCTTTCTCACAGCCAGACTGTCACAGATGAGTGTTTTAAGGTTACTTAAAGAACACCACCACAGAGAGTCAAGAGTGGGTCACAGGCATCCTTGGTCTGACTCAGCACATGTTCTTATGCTAACTCAATATCTGCAGTGAAATATTGGGGGAAGTTTCTCTTTGGATATAAAGAAAAGCAAAACTGGGATAGCAGCACATCCATTAACTGCAAGCACAGGCTGCATTTATCTTTACATTAAGCACATAGTAAGAACTATCAGATTTTGGAGACGGGTGCTGTAATCCTGCTATAAAAAGACCTTGGGCAAGTATCTGCCGTTGTACCTTTGACCCGTCACTGCCATCCTTCACTTCCAAGTTCAGGAACAGCTCGATGAGCCCGGGCTGCGTCTCCACGGCCACCGTGAGGAACTCCAGGATCATGACCTTGATGCGCATGTCCTCGATCCTGCTCTGCAGGTGGGTCAGGAAGGCGTCGCGGATGGCGGCAGCGTCGCTGCCCAGGCAGGCGTACACGGACATGGGAGCGACCTGCACACGGACACAGCACCCCAGGGAAAAATAACCTCCCTGTACAGAATGCCAGTCTATATAAGAGGTGATTTGTACTGTACTGAACCTCCGAAATATTTAATATTCAGTCCGTGAGGGGGTACTCAAAAGTAAGTTGCCATTAAGCGGGAGGAAAGCTGCCAAGTGATGCGAATTTTCCTCTTTGGCAATTCTGGTCTATCCCTTGCCTGTTTCTCCCAGGTTATCAAAAAACAAGAACGAGCAAAACAGCTTTGGAATTGTGTTTCTTGAAATAAATAAACCCAGAGCTAGAGTTATATCCTTTAAGAAAATTACAAATACNTTTCTTGAAATAAATAAACCCAGAGCTGGAGTTATATCCTTTAAGAAAATTACAAATACTCAGAATTTAGTAGCCAAAAAGAGGAAGTCTAAAGGGCTTAGCAAATCTAGAGCCTGCTTTTTAGTAAGTCTAAAAGTTGAAAGGTCCTAATAAAAACTTAAATAGGATGCTCTTCTCAGTAAGATGTTAAAATTCCAGGTAGAAAGGCGTAGGTATTTTATCTAAGATTCTGACTTTATCTAAAGTTGCTCAAAAACTGGGAAGAGACCAATTGGAGGTGCAAATACTTTGCAGACAACATCCCACTCATGAGAAACCTCTCGGTGAGTGCTGAGTGACTTCTGAAACAGCGGATTAGGTTAAAAAACTAAAGTGCCCTTTAGGTGATTTTTGATGTGCTCTACCTTACAGCTGTCAGGCCACCCTGCTTCAACTGACTTGATTAAGCTCTCTGATAAAAAAAAGCCTGAAAAAATTATCTGGAAAGAATTTCAGTGGTGGAATCAGTCACAAGGGGAGAAGCAAAGGAGCACTAATGTGTCTCATCTCACCGTAGCCAGTCGTTTGAGCAACTGGATGGCCAGGCGTGGAAGGGCAGGGTCGTGCTTGTGGTAGATGTATTTGGCCAAGACAGCAATGAGATTGTTTCCATGAGCACCTGGAGAGAACACAGTTAAAATCAAACAGAAGAAACGGCAACAAGATATAACTATTTACCAAATAATGATTTCCACAGCAGAAAGTGGGAACTAGGTTGTTCTCCCAAAAGAACAAGGCCTGGGTCCAGCCAGAGGCACTAATGGCAGCTGATTCAGTATACTCTGTAATTACACTAATCTCATTACAAAGCATCAAACAATAAGCCATGTTTGATTAATCCTTTAGAAGCTGTCCCAGCGGGGCAGAACGCCTCAGAGGAGGGAGAAGAGTCCTCCTCTCATCACTAGCAAGCACTTTTTGGAAACCTTAACTACTGTTCGTAATGAGACACACACCGATATTTGCAAAGAACTCAAAAGCACAGCTCCCCAGGCTGCCCCAGGGAGGAATACCCACCATGCTGAGTGAGTGCCTGCTCCAGTGGAGACACCACACTGGACGGGGGTTTGAGCCGGATGACGTTGTTGGTGACGGAGAACGCCAGCTTAACCGTCTGGATCAGCAGCTGCCCCTGGCCCTGGGACTCATCACTGTGTTTCCAAAAGAAACCAAAATCACTGTGTTGACAATCAACATTTATTATTTGCACAACATTCAAAGAGTACACCCTGGGGGATTATGAGATGTTTTCACTCAGTGTCACGTCAGCACACAGAAGATGCCAAAACAGCCACACCCCACTCACCTGCTGGACTGGGAGGCCATCACCATGTCAATGGTGTCCACCCCGATGCCCATGATGTTGATGACAGCTTGCCCTGCCTCCGTGTTGGCCAGGCTGAAGATGCACAAGGACTGCAGGCTGGGAGCACTGCTGGGACACACAAACACAAGACAGAGTCACGAGGAGCAGGATTTTGCCACACAGGACTTAAAAAACTACCACAAAGTAACCTCTTCATTTCTACACCCCCACTGTCCCTTCCTTTATTTTCCGTTCTGCTTTCATGACAGTGGCTACACCAAATAGAAAAAGTGGATGGAAGTCTGTCCCAGGAAATCTGGGTACTTTTTTGTCCCTTTCACCAGGTGTTCTAGAAACCTCTGTGGTTTTGTCTGTCCCTAATCTTCTTCTATCCTTCCCGTACTCAGTAATGCAGCAAAGAGCTGAAACCAGCATTACACAGCTATGCCAGCTCCCTCCTCGTTGTTTGCATTCCAAAACCGACACAGAATGATGGTGAATTCTGCACTGTTACCAGGTTCGTGCAGATCTGAGACACATCACTTGTCTTACCTGCTGCGAGGATCCATTTCAGGGCATAAATTCAGTATAGCATGGATTAGCTGCAGAATTAGGCACCCTAAAAGAGAAATGAAATGGGCCAGTCAGGCTTGGAGAGCTTGTGCCTAGCTCCTACTATTTTCAAATAAATCACAGCATCTAACAATACCAGTAGATGTACAATACAAATCCCAAATGGCTGCTAGAAAAGGTATGATAAAAGAAGAAGAAAAATTCACACATTCTGTTGAGAAGGCAGATGATCCTTTTTATTCCCTTCTCCTCCTTCTTCCTCCTTCAAGATCCTTACCGATTTTCTCTCTCACTCCATGAGAGTTGTATCTCCATTTGTGGTAATTTGGTAACATCTCCTTCAGGACAAACACGATGCAGGGCACAAGGCCTTGGCTCTGGGTGCTGCCAAGTTGTCCCTAGGAGAAACAGAAATGTTATTTAACCAGGAGGGGGACAAAGGACAAGAAAACTGCTGCAGGAAGATATGCATTAAGCCACTTCCCACTCATACCAGCTCACAGGTGGTGTCACATTAGAGCATTCCAGCAGCACTCACCCGGACAAGAGTTGTCACGAGGTTCAGGAAGGAGATGGTGACACTGTACTCGCCCTGGGGCTGCTCTATGCTCATCAGGAGGTTCCCATAGCCCCCAGCATTCATTCCCTCTGCACTGTGGAAGGAGCAAGAGGGTTCATCACATGAATAGCAAGATTCTGACACGAATGAGAGATGCCAGCTGCAGAGGCTGCACACTGGGAAGAAGTTCTGATGACATGTCAGGCAAAAAAAGTGGGGAGGGATCATGAATACCTAATCATGTGATTCATGCTGGACAGTGGATTGGCAACAAATGGTAAGAATCCTGTGTGGTGAAGGTCAGTCCAAACCTGCAAGAGAAAAGGTACAGATATTCCCTCTCATTTACCTATAAATATCCACCAGTTCTCACACCCAGCACAAACAGGTCCTTCCCTCACCTTGGCTGGCATCCGAGCAGCCAGGACTGTCAAACAATTGACACAAGAAGCAATAACATCCACAGGGGGAGAGATTACAGTTGTTAGCCTACAAAAGAGAAACACAAGCGTGAAATGCACTGCCACCTGTGGTCTAGCCTATTTATTGGGTTTTTTAATCAAAAAAGCTTCTCTCTCACTGAAGAACACATGTATAACATCTAAGCAGGTAAATAGAGACAGCAGAGTCTGCACTTTCAGTCTAGACTTCCCACCTCCCCCTCACACCTGAGTCAGATCAATTTACTGCCAGAGGCAAGGCTGGCAAAGCAGCAGGCTGTCACAGAGAACAATAATTATACAGCAGAACATTAATTCCCTGCCAATTAACTCTGGGAGGAGCTAATAAGTACAACTGTTTTAACACCCAGGAGTTACTGCTCTAATGCTGTGTTTTATCCCCCTTCCATGTAAATGCAGCTACCAATAAAAACTGCCTTTAAATAGGTAAAACTGCACAGCATTCAGGAAAGAGGTGGAAGGGGGGCATTCTGCTGCAAACAACGTGTAGGCAGAGCAGTCTTGAGAGCTGAACACCAGTCTTGGGGAGTTCAAGCACTGACACTTCTTGCAAAGCTCTTGGCAAAATCAGTAATTAGCCATTCTTCCAGCTCACCGTACCTGCTCAGGTACAGTGCTGGCAGTGACTCACCTCTGCAGGAGCATGTAGATCCGTGATGTGATTGGAAGAAGGCAGTCTGCTATTGATGCATCAGTGCTGATCACTTTATGAACCAGATCAATTATGGGCTTGACCCTCTGGCAATGCTGAATCACATCTGGGTAAAGAAAACCAACACTAGAATGCAGAATTGTACTTAAGCAGTAGTCAAACCTGGAACAATGAACATTATTTTCACCACAAGCCTCCATGATTATTCCCCATACCAAAACACATTTATTTTACTTATCTCAACTTTCTCCTCATCTAAAATGTATCTTGTCTCACTACATGGTCTTAACATTTAGTGAATTTTTTTTGCAGTGAATTATACAGAAGAATCATCCTCATCATCAGGTTTCTGGGAAAATATCCCATGCTCTTTCAAAAGTATTCAGTCCTATTGCTAACCTCTAATTGATACCAGTTAATAATTATTTATTCTTTTATACTCCCAGCCTGCTGTCTCACCTGCTGTTGATACTACATGAAGCAGCATCTCAATCTCACAGGTGAACAGTGTCCAGCTGCTGTAGGAATACTCCCACCGTACCAAGTAAGCCCGATCATCCAGCATCACCTGGCCCACTGTTCCCTGAGGTATCCGTAGATTTGTTTGACCTAATCCTAAAGATTGGAAAAGCAGATGAAAAAAAATCACAAATTAGTTATAAGCCAGGTAAAGAACTGAATTCCCCAAAGCATTTCAATAAGGAAAGAAGTGCAGTTTCCTTACCAAGAGGATAGAGCAGCTTTGGGGCCTGTCTTCGCCACAGTGTCCCGTCTTCATGGGAGATCACATCCGGAGGTTTATGCTTGTACAGCTCAATATAGAAGGACATTTTATCCAGGAAACTGTATACCTGCACCAGAGAGAGCTTCAAGAATGCAGCCAAAGAGCCAGAGCTTCTTAAAAATTAATCAACTAGGTCATCTCCAGGAATCAGCAAGTTTTGTTGATATGTACAATATTCTTCTAACACATCGACCCTCCCAAAACATCATTACACAGCCCACACATCCAGACAAGTCTCATCTAATGAATCAAGAACTTCTTATCAGTAAAGCACCATTCAAAAATTAGTCAGCATCTTCATCTTGAGCCACTAGACTTGGAAAGTTTTCTAAAAGCCAGGAAACAGAGTCCTTCAACAGTACAGGACTAATGTCTGTCACCTAAGACTGCAACTGAGATAAGTACATGTAATGGAAAGAAAGAATCACAGAGCATTTCACGCCTGTCTTGGAATAAATCACCTCCCAAACACCAAGAGAGATCCTGTACCTTTTTTGCAGTAGATTTATCAGACACAAGGGCTTGGAGCAGCTGAAGGAGGGGAGTGAGAAGATGGGGGAACATCCCACAAACGCTGTCCAGGATAATACCCAGACCTGCAGTAGGTTCCTGGTGGTGGAAACAGAAAATAAATATCTTATTACTAAAAAGAAAAGCTAAAAGGGTCTCAGTACAGCACAAAGCTACAGTTCCTTTTTAAGCTGTGCATTTAACATTAATCATGCACAAAAGTTTCACTCCAGTCCTTGCACAGACTAAAGCATGAGGCAATTCTGCAAGTATAAGGCAAAAAGTAAGACTGTAAGGCATTACATGTCATCCTAATTCTGTGACAACAAAAAATAAGCAGGATGCTTTTGCCAGCAGTTAGTTCAATCCTTGCAGCCCCAGCCCTGCTATCAACTATCACCTATATTAAAACTCGTTCCAGTATCCTTTTCAAGAGTAAAGCCAAGGCTGTACCTAAAAGGCAGGAAAGGGCAAAAGTAAATCAAAGATAGATGCAAAAGAACTTTAGCTCCTCAGGCCCTCCTAGAAACCAACTAACTAAACACTATCAGTCTGTTCCTTTCCTATAAGGGAATCTTTTATTAGGTCTTAGTTATAAACAAGGTAGGTCAAACAACTTGCCAACACACTCACCGTCTTCCAGAAGAGCTGAGGAATGCTGGAAGCCGCCAGAACTTCACATGCAGCATCAATTATATCCTACAAAGGAAGACAGCATGGGAAAAAAAAAAATCAAAGCTACTTTACACAGGGGGTTTTCATCCCAACCAAGTTCTGCAACATCTTTGGAATTTAAGTTTTCATGTTCACCCACCAAGATGTAACTGTTTCCTGGAGTCAAAACAGAATCATACATCCAACCCCAGATCCCACAGCCAGCCTAAAGCCATGCTACTCATCTAAGTTTGCATGGTGTAAATGCAGTAGGAAAACCAGCAAATCACTTGTTTGGATTTATCTAAGCCTGTGGTCTCAAACGCAGGATTACAATTTAACAAGTAATTGGCATCAGTTATGATGGATTATTTTAAATTATTTTACAGATGCCTTTGCAGGGGCCTTGGGAGCTTACCTGCTGATTGCCCAATGTGTGTAATTCCAGTGATGTCAGGACAAAGGAAAGAAGTCCATAAATACACATGCAAGCTGTGCTGGCAGTACACTGCAAGGGAGGAATACACAGAGCCATTATGGGAAAGACTGTGAATTACAAACACACTGCAACTCTACTCAAGATGCTTTACACACTGAGTAACTGCCTTCTCATACATCCTTGCTGCACAGGGGCAGCAAAACCAGGAGCAGTCATTACTTAATCTCCCCATTAACATGAAATAGTTGACTGAAAGGAGAAATCTTGCCACTACCATTATCACTGGAAATGCCTTCCAGACATTAAAATAAAAAAAAGGCACTTTTTTAAAATTTTGTGTTCATAGATTATTTATTCATTTTCATTAAGTATTCATATTTTTTTAAACAAGTGTTCATAGAAATCTAAATTATTTGCTGTCACTAGTTTGTATCTACAAAGTAGCTTACTCTCACACACAGTGCTGTCTAATGAAACCATATACAGAGAATAATGCAAAGTTAAATCATCCATTACTGAAGATCCACAATGGCAAATACATCCATGTAGGCAAATCAGCAAATGTGATTAATTGCAATCTACTCTGCTACAACTTACAAAGCTTTGTTTTTATTCTTTGGGTATAACAATCAGTTTCATTCCAACTTGATTCCTGATCCTCACTGAAAGAAGCCAAGATGACAGACCATGCTTTACTGCACATCCTGCTTAAAACCAGACTTAGTTTGAAAGAACACTGGTTCCAAATCATCCACTTTCCATCACAGCTTTACACCAGGAGCAGTTAAATAGGGAGCTCACATACAGGATTATAAGAAACTCACATTCTTGCCCCCACTGCTGAGGGATCGCAGCAGCTTTGTCAGGTACTGGAACACACTGAGCTGGATGGCAGTGCTGCCCATCCTCCTGATCACGTTTGTGGCCTCCTCTGGGTTTATGGTGTGACGGAGCAGAGCCCAGGCCAAGAGCACCGGAGCGTGATGGGAGACATCCCCCAACTGCAGCAGCTGATTGTCCATCTCCTGCACAGAGACAAGACAAAATCAAAACAACTGATACCTTCTGAAAGCAGTTCACATTTAACAAGCTGATTGTGTCTCTCACATTATGTGGATGCCAGTTCCTACACTCGGTCAACAAACCCAAGGATCAGAAATGCAGAGACACAGCAGTGCCTGGGTAACCACAGCAAGAGCTGTTCTCTTAGGCCTGACAAGGGGTTGGTTACTGTGCCAGTGCTTTACCTGGTGGATGTGCTCACTGTTGGCCAACTTGTGCTCCTCTGTCCTGTCATCCAAAGCACGCTCATGCAGGGAGTCAATTTCCATGCCTTCCACCAGAATAAGAGCACTAAAGTACCTACAAGCAGGAGAAGAATGAAAACAAGTAGGTTAGAAACTTTATTTGAGAATTCAGGTGGGGTTTTTTAAACTATAAGTGTAAGTTTAGTTTGCTTTGTCGAGCTGTTCTTTGAAGCAACAAGAAATTACAGGGAGTTAAGAGCACGTAATCCAAATTCTGTCTTGAAATGCTGGCATAGGACAAAGTACAATCTTCAGAACCACCACTTCTGGTTGAACAGAGAAGAAAAGGTCACTGAAATGTCATATCCTTAGCTTGAAATAGTGGTGATTTTAAGAGGCAGCAGCAAGAGTTATAAATGCTTTTTTCCTGAGGAAAACACCTGCTCTGCTCTGTCCCCACTTCACAGACACACACAACACTTACCCAATACGATCCACCAGGTGATCCATGCTCTCATCCACCAAATGCCTGTTGGTTTGTCTCGTGCCAAACCCCTGCTCTTTGAACATCTTTGCAAAGGCCAGCAGCTCATCAGGTGCCATTTCGAAGTATGCATAGTAGAGGAAGATGACTTCCAGCAGCATGGACTGTTCACGGAGGCACTGCACAAACCAACGGGACACCTGACGCTCTGTCTGCACAAAGGAAAGTTCCACCATCACAGGGCAGCCGAAGCAGAGACCGAGAAGTGTGGAATCATTTCGGCAGCCTGTGTAGCCAGCACTTGTGTCAATGGCAAGGAAAGCCACTATAAATACAGAGAGATCACGAGCAACTACACATAAACGGCTCTGTTAGCCCAGGGCTATCCATGGATTTACTACAAGGAAGAATGTTTCACGTAACCCTCTGTTTCTGAGCAAAAGCGTATTTCATTAGAGAGAAAACAAATCCTGACTGCTCCTGCACATATGTATTTTCCAATGCACTACATATAAGGAAAGACTTCAAAAGTCAGATAATTAACAGTAAGAGACAAAATACCATGAGATTTCCATGTGTTTCCCACGTAGGAGCTTCTGCTTTGTACAGCGCTTCAAACTGCTTCCGGTAATTCGGGACTAGTTCCTTCTCCAACTTTTCCACGCACTGGAAGTACTGTGCCTTAAAGGAATAAACAAACAGATGAACTTCTCAAGTGCCCACTCATGTGCTTTTTACAACCACAAGTGAAGAATTACTACATATTTAGCCTCTTTCAGTGGCATCACGTCCAGGATTCCTGTACTCACGGTGTAAGGGTGCCTCTCATCCTGGAAGTAGGTGAGCAGGTGGAGGACGCAGCGCAGGATGCAGATCCTCTCCTCATAGTAGTAGTCAGCGAGCTGTGAGTGTACAGTGCCACCAGTATCAGTTTGATATTGTGCCTCATATTAAGTCTAAAATTTCATTCCTGTAGCAATTATTAACACTGTTCAAATCTACACGCACATCTATCAATTTTTAAAGCACCTTCTAAAATTCGTTCATTACATGAAGGAATACTTCAATCGTTTTAAGATTTTCCATAGAAATAAAAGTGGGTTCTCTGCCAACAGATCTTTTCCACAGAAAAAACAACTGGAAATTACTAACCTTCAGCATCAGAGTCTGACTTTGCCTTTCATCCTGAAGAACTGTCTGTAACCAAAACACAACAAAATAAAGATTTGTAGACAGATCTACTGGCGTAACACATATGCACAAAAACAACTGAAATAAAAAAAAGACAATTTTTCTTTCCATTTCTTTTGGAAAGAGATTCCAAAAGCACAAAGACAAAACATTCCTTTTTAACTACATATTTATTTTTCATCTCCGCTCTCATTCCCAAACCTGTAGCTTTCCTGTATTCCTGTGATTAAGAGAGGAGCTGAGTTCCTGCAGAGATTTAAGCAGGAAGAAATAAGCCTGGATATCTGCTCTCACATTGCCTTAAAGCGGCACTGGAGCATTGTAGGTTCAGAGAATAAAATCTACAAAGCCATTTCCAAATCAGAACTCAGACTCACATGTGCCCATGTGCACCAACAAACTACTGGTATTAAGGAAAGATGTGGAGTAAACAGAACATTAATGGGAGCTATGGACCTTCAGGGAGTCCCTGGTTCCTCTGTAATCCTCTTGAAGATAAGACTGTAACAACTGCACACTCTGCTCTTCATCCAGACCCTACACAAAAGAAAGAGAAACGCCCTGAAATTAATAAAAGGCAACTGAATTCAAGAAAGATTAAGATTCTCTCCGAAAACTCAGGCAGCTCTTATCTTCAAAACAAATAATTTCCAAAATATGACAAAAGAACACTTTTGCACCAGGCAGATGCTTTAATCAGCACTTCTGTTTAAAACCAAACACACAAGCTGTGATGTCACTGAGCTGCAGGAGTTTAAATTCAGCTTAAAGAGCATCAGAGTCATTTAAACAAAGGTACCACCAGTCAGTGAACCCTAAACTTGTGGCTTAAAGAAACAGAACTTTGCAGGTGAACTGAGAGGGTTGGCAAACAAGGCAACTGATTTAAGGGACGTGAGTTTTTAGCTGAGCAGTTGTCCTGGAGGAACCCAAGACAGACAATAGCAGGTGCTGCTGCTGAAAAGCAGGGCCCTGTGCAGCAGGACCAGGAAAACCACAGCACCTCAAGGTCACTCCTCACTTTGGAAAAGTTTGACCTACAGCCTCAACATGTCATTCTAACATCCTTTAGACTATCTTGAATTGAAAGGACCTTAAATTTGCCTCTACTCAACATCAAGAAGGTTACTTCTATATCAGAATTCCAGCAACAATTCATTCCAGGGATAACAGATAACCAGATGGCAGCTTCACTCACCAAAAACTTGCTGACCCTCAGACCCAACTCTTTTAGTGGAGCAGCTACATCTTTATCAGCTTTAATTTTTTCTGCTGAAGTCGTACTAAAGAGAAAAGAAATTTCAGTTACTAAAAATGCAGCAATCCCAAGGACTGAACTAAACAGGCATAATTGCAAAGTCCCCGGTTTTATCAGTTTAAAATAAAACATTTGCTTTTTTCCTCAACGGCCTTTCAATATTTCATACGACAATACTCAGCAACCTTCCCACCAGATAAATCTCAACATTGTTCACAATTTTATCACTGTAATAATGCACGTTATACTCATTCCACCTCTTTCAGTGAGGGAATGTGGATGTCTTTCTGGGATGACTGAGTGTCACAAGAGGAGTGATTTCTCCACAGGCTGCATGACTGCTGCAGCTCACAAAAGGCAGGGGTTAACAGCCACCTGACAACAGTGACAGCAGAAAATGCTGTTACTTCTTTCTGGCCTTTACTTCATACCCAAAAATGTTATGTGGATTAAGTACTTTCTTTTGCTCCTCCTCTCCTGAAGTCTTGTCGTGCAAGAGAGCAAAAATCTATTTTTTATGTAATCAGAGATAAATATTTAACATGATCCTCTATTTCCTGGGAAACCCCCACGTTAGAGGTTCACTTCTAAAATCAGGCAGTGACTGTACCTTGGTGGTTTATAGTATGACAGTCCCTCCAGCAGCCTCTGCCAGTGCTTGTTCAACTCTGCAGCAATCTGGGCCTAAAAAAGAAACAAATACCACTGAACAGACTCCTCAAAGTGCACTACCAAGTACCAGATTTGTTAAATTTACGGAAAGCAAGGAAATTCCACCACCACAGAGACAGGAACAACAAAAGACAGGTGTCTGTGACTCAGGCTGATTCCAGATAAGTGAGGCAGAGACCTGCCTTGCTAATCCCAAGAAGGGCAAGGAAATAGGAGGCAATGGACTGGGTTCAGAAACATTTGGATTTCCAACCTCTGGGCAAATTCTTGGAAGCACAGGCTCCATCCCTTAAAATAAGGCAGCAGGCTGCACCACTCATCAACACCCCAGGCCAGCCAGTCTAGGAAGCAGCACTTGTGCCCACTCCAGAAAAGGAACCACCTTTTCCATACACCCTTCCAGGCAGTTCATGCAGCAGCTGTAAACAAGCAGTAGAAGAATGAACAAGTAACAGAGACAGAGGAACAAAAAACACACTGAGGAAGAGGGAAAAACAGCAAAAACAGTGAATATTTTCACTAATATTCAACGAGATGTACAAACGATGTATTTGGCCGTGGAGCCCTTTCAGTGATGGCCAAACCTGCTCAGCAGGACACGGACTTACTGGTTCTCTTAAAGCTGATCTGCCCAGCAGAATTGTCCATAGTTCTCTGCTGCTCCTGCAAACAACGGGAAAAGGTGCGAAGTGTTTTAATTATGACCATTATTTCAGGCTTCCATTTAGCTCACGCCTGTTCAAACCTGCACTTAACTCAGAGCAGATCACCTTGTAATACAAGAAAAATGATTTGAGGAACATCAGCTTTTAGCTGAGGAGTTTCAGATATCCTGCAAGAACCAAGGCAAGACCCAAAGAAGGTGACAACTGACACTGTGCACTCATATCAAAGCTTCACATTTATATCAGGTTACCAGTTCAATTTGATTTTGCTACTTGGACATTTGAAGGTCATTAAGAAAAAACTTAATGAAAGTATAGAGCCATATTTTATTCAGTTACAGATTCTTCCGTCACAGCTTCATCCTCCCCTCTAAGAAAAGCATAAACCTGGGTGAAGTGAAAAACTGCCAGACCTTTACACAGCCTCCAGAACATTCACCCTCACCTTCTTGTTTCTTCCTGAGACCTCTGCAGAAAAGCCAGCCTGCACTATAAGGAATTACAGATCACATCCCAACCCTGGCACATACATTCAGAAAAATAAGTCTCCCTACAACAGCCCAGAGAAAAGATGCTTGCCAAAAAGAGTATTTCATTTAGACAAATTACTTGTTAGCAACGTATTACAAATGAGGAGGTAAACGCCACAACTTCTCACACAGACTGTCTACAAAGCAAGAGCACTCACTGCCTTATTTTTAGGATAACATCACCGAAGTACCTCCCTGTGGCAGTGAAAGGCATCTGCGACTTCTGACGCGTGGTGCCACTTGATGACTGGCAACAGCTATTATTTCCAGGACACTTCTCAAGACAGTTTCTCCCTGCTCATTCCTGGACAGCTGGGTGCACTCTCCTGACAGGAACCTCTCCTGACGCGGTCAGCACCAGCTCTGGGTTCAGCCTCCCCAGGCCAGAGCACACAAAAGCCCAGAATTTCACCAACAGTTGAAGAGCAATGCCAAGGAAGCAGTTCAACGAACCCCAGGCTCACCGATCACGTTACAGACTGGTACCTTTGTTCGTCCTGAGCACGGTTTTTGCCATTGATTGTAAGAACTGAGCCCCAGCCCAGCAGAGCCAGCCCTTCCATCCCTCCTCTGTGAATAAACACACCGCGGTTTGTTGCCCGTTCATTAATTAGAAGCTAAAGGAGGAAAGCTCTGTGTGCAACCGCAACGAACAGCGGTGCTCTTGTCCTCTTTAGGGCTTAGAGGCATTCGTTTTAAAAAAAAAAAAAAAAAAATTAGACGTCAGGGAAACTCCAGAGCACAAAAACGTTGCAATAACTGACAAAAAGAAACGACAAGAGTTCTGAGAACAAACGAAGGCAGCGATGTGAGGTGATCACCGAAACTGTGATTCACTGTTTCAGTCTATTTTGACCTTACGTTCGCAGGGGGTTGCGGGGGGCGCAGCCCGGCCCAGGCACGATCCCCGGCTCGGGGCAGCAGCCGCGGGGCCTGGGGGGCACCTCGGCGGCGGGAGGGCGGACGGAGCCCCCCGGCCTCGCCGGAGCAACGGCTCCCAGCGCGTCCCGCGCGGCCGCTGCCCCCGCACACGGTAAAATCAACACAAAACCCCCGACATTCGCTCCCGCTCCGGCCGCCGGGGGCCGGGGGGTCCCTGAGGGTCCCTCAGGGAGGGGGGC
>VZRE01011560.1:142067-161349 GCA_013396775.1 Cephalopterus ornatus
GCCGGCCTCACGTGGTGCGGCCGGGCCACGCCCCCCCAGCCCGCCGGTGGGTCATGTGACAGCGGCGGCGCCAAGATGGCGGCGTCCTGCGAGGTGGGTGCGCTCCGCTCCCGGGGGGCGGCCGGGGGACGGTCGGTGCTCCGCGGGGGGACCTTCTGGAGGGATGGTCGGTGCTCCGCGGGGGGACCCGGGATCGCCCGGGAACGCCTCCCACACCTCCCGTGCCGCAGGTTCCCAGGAGCGAGGGCTAGGTTGTGGGGGAGGTGGCTGAGGGGACACGGGGAGAGGAGGGAGCGGGCAGGGGCTGCAGCGAGGCCAGGGATACCGCGCGTTTGTGGCAGCACATCAGTGGGAAGCTTCCCTGCCCAGGGCAGCCGGGAGGCAGATCGCGAAATGGTCAGAGAAGGCTCGGTGTGGCTCGGCCGGTCCCGTTCCGTGCCGAGAGTGCGGCAGCGCCAAGGAGCCGCACGCCGCCTGAGAGCTGCGGAGGAGGGAACTGCTGCGGGCACAAGAAAATGAAATAACTCAGCAATGAAACACACCGTGGTGCAGGTTCAGGGGTCAGAGCTTTCAGAGCCGCTGTGTTAGAGCAGAGGGCTCACGGAGGGTGAAATTCTTGTCTCCCAGCCAGGCTGGGGGATGCCGTCATGTGCCATTATCCATACCAGAGCTGGGCTGCGACCTCAGCGTTGCCAGACCGAGGGGGAAGACTCTCGGTCTTTGGCAGGTGGATTTACTCTGCCTCTTCTCAAACAAGCCTTAAGCTTCCCCCTCCCCAGCGCACAGAAACAGCAGAGTGGGACCCCAAAACCATCATTAGTTATAGGTACATATCGACCAGACTCGGGTTTTTTAACTGTATGATTAATTCTTCTCTTGTTTTAACATGACTTGTGATGGCAAAAGCTCACCCTGGGCCTGATCAAGCTGTGTAGCAACAGTAGTACATGGAATGAAGTTTGGCAGCCAAGCATTTCAGGCTGTATGAACAAGGATGCCAAAAAGCAACCTATTAATAATAAAGAGTTTTCAGTACAAAGTCATAAATAACTAAACCTTGCAGACACACAGCGTGAGGGCGTTTGATGGTACAAACTGGAATAGTTCCTCAGTGATACTGGTGCTGAGATCTCTGGCAGCTTCAGGGTCTGGTGACACCATGCAACACTGAGTGAAAACCCAAAACAGAACTTGAAGTAAACTTCCTGGGGAGCTGGTGTAGATATTGGCAATGAGACTTAGGGAGTAGAGTTCGCTGCTGGGCCAGAAAGGATGAGGCAGTGCTGTGTCTTAGTTAGGATACACACAGCTGTATCAGCCATAACACTGCCAACAGAAATACAGAAACTGAGACCTTCAAAGGTCCCAAAAGAGGTGCCAGAATAATGGCAGAGTGTGGGGCTCTGCCTCAGAAAATGGGAATCAAGTACTGACAGGGGGAGAGGATGTGCAAAAGCCTTAGCCTTTCCTAGGAGCTGCTGTAAAAGTGAAGCTGCTCTAGCTGTTGGCTCTTTCTTTTCTTCTTAACAGGAATTGCAGTAGCATGGAAGGGAATTCTTCCTGATGGACAACTGAGCGCATCAGGACTCCTGAGAGAGATTCTGGAAGCTGGAATCATGCTGAACAAGCCGGTGCTGGTGGAGTCCCTGGTGGTGTTTGCCATCGTGCTCTCTGTGCACGGGGTGGTGTGGGACCGGTTCTCCTGGTGCGCCCTGGCCTTGGCCCTCCAGGCCTTCTACGTCCAGTTCAAGTGGGACCGGCTGCTCCAAGCGGGGGGAGCAGTGTTCCAGTTCCGGGGGGCGGCCAACAGCGGCCTCCTGCCCGCCAGCATGGTCATCCCCCTGCTGGGAATCGTCATGAAGGAGCGGTGCCGGGCCGCCGGCATCGTGTACTTCGAGCGCTTCGGGGTCGTCGTGGCCTCCACGGGGATGCTGCTGGCGCTCTTCCTGTCAGTGCTGGGGGTTGGCATCACCAAACCCGTGCCGACCAACACCTGCATCCTAACTGGCATGGCTGGCAGCATCATCATCTACACCATGAAACACTCCCTGGCTGTCTCAGAAGTCATAGAGGTCCTGGAAGTGCTGCTCATCTTTGTCTACCTCAGTATGATCCTGCTGTACTTGCTGCCTCGGTGTTTCACTCCCGGGGAAGCGCTGCTGGTTCTTGGAGGTGTGAGTTTTGTCCTCAATCAGCTCATTAAACGCTCACTGAATGTAGTTGAGGGCAAAGGGGATCCCATTGACTTCTTCCTTCTGGTGGCAGTTGTTGGAGTCATTCTCCTTGGTCTCTTTTTCACTGTGCTCTTCATTTTCATGGATTCGGGCACGTGGATCTCCTCCATGTTCTTCCACATGATGACAGCAGTGTTGGGCTTAGGGGTCATCATGCCTTGGCTGTACAGACTCATCCAGAGGAACCCTCTCCTCTGGCTGCTGCAGTTTCTGTTCCAGACACAGACAAGGCTTTACCTTCTCGTGTACTGGACCCTCTTGGCTGCCTCAGCCTGTGGGGTGGTTTTCTACCAGAACGCAAAGAGATCGTCTGAATCCAAAAAGCACCAGGCCTCCACTATCACCAGGAAATATTTCCACTTCATTGTTGTAGCCACTTACGTCCCTGGACTCATTTATGACCGTCAGCTCCTCTACGTTGCCGCAGTGCTGTGCCTGGCAGTGTTCATCTTCTTGGAATACGTCCGGTACTTCAGGATCAAACCCTTCGGCCAAACCCTCAGGCATTTGCTGTCTCTCTTCTTGGATGAAAGGGACAGTGGCCCCCTAATCTTGACTCATATTTATCTCCTCCTTGGCATGTCCCTCCCAGTGTGGCTGTTCCCCAGATCTTGTGCTCCCAAAGGCACCTTGTCCGGGGCAGGAGCGCTGGTCCCCTACTCCGGGGTGTTGGCAGTGGGGGTAGGAGACACTATTGCCTCTGTTTTTGGCAGTACAATGGGGGAGATCAAATGGCCAGGGACAAAGAAGACCTTTGAAGGGACAATGACTGCTATTTTTGCTCAGATCATTGCTGTGGCCCTGATTCTGATCTTTGACAGCAGCGTGAATCTGAACTCCAGCTATGCCTGGATTCTGGCATCTGTGAGTTTGGTTTCTCTGCTGGAAGCTTACACCACCCAAATTGATAACCTGCTGCTGCCTCTCTACCTCCAGATCATGTTCATGGCATAGAAGCACTTCCAGGAACAGAGGTTTCTCCCTTCCTAGAGAAAAGTGGTACTAGAAAATGCACTGTAATGGAAGCTCAAAGCTGACCTAAACACTACTTTTGGTACAGGAGAGAAAATTGTTAAAATCAGAAATGAGACT
Source organism: Cephalopterus ornatus (assembly GCA_013396775.1). Classification (NCBI taxonomy): domain Eukaryota; kingdom Metazoa; phylum Chordata; class Aves; order Passeriformes; family Cotingidae; genus Cephalopterus; species Cephalopterus ornatus. Next base: position 145,394 of record VZRE01011560.1, read on the forward strand.
TACTTAAAATAAAGGTTTTGGTTTGGTCTTGTTTTTCCCCCTGTTGAAAACAGCCCGAGTTAGGTTCTCACAGCAACAAATATGACTGATAAAAACAGCCTGTGTTTAATAATCCAGTTTTCCAAGGTTCTTCTGGGGGCCCAGAGGCAAAGGAAGCAGAGGAAGAAGAGGTAAGTCAATTAAAGGGGAAAAAAAAAATAAATAAGCAGATCTCTCAGATGTTGCCACCTCTGTATTGTACCTTGTTTTCTGTACTGAGTCCTGCACCTTGTATTAGTGAACTCTTCATTTCTGCATGAGCACCATGTAAAGCATGTTTGATAACAAGGGTGGGCACTCAGAACAGGTACAAAAGTCCAGGTGTGTCCAGTCCGTCAGCAAGAGCCACAAACACAACTCCAAACTCAGTAGCTGCCACATCCACGGTGGGTGGGGAAGGTTTGGGATTGTCAGACACTGCTCATTCCAAGCCCTGCTAACAACAACAGTACGTTTTTAGCCCTGAAGTTTTATTCAACAAGAAGAATGTTTTGTCTTTCCCAAGATTTTAATCTCTAAATCCACTTGGAATGAATATAGGGGGGGAAATTAAGCAAAGTCACAGCTAAAACTAATTACACATTAGTTCTGAAAGCAGAAAAATCCATTCAAGTCAATAAAATTTTCTACTACTATTGCACTTTTCTACTTTTCACATTTTTTTCCAGCCAGATGTTTAATTAAATAATTTGTAAAAATACTTCTATCAACAAATTGAGTAGAGCCATTGAATTCTGCCCACTTAATTAAAATTACAACTACTACTTCGTGGCCAAAAAAAAACCCACCTCATTTTTATGTACTGAACACTTCTGTACTGACAGTCTCTTCTCACTGGTTTGCCAGGTGTCCACTAGAACAAAACACACGTGTCCTCCCTGCCTCTTCCCATCCCCTGACATGTGTCCAAGCAGGAGACTGGCATTCCAGGATTCCTGTTTGCATCCTGGAGTTAACTTCTGACCCCTTTTTAACTCATTTTTGGGAACAGTTTGAGGGGGGGGGGAATCCAATCTGCCTCACGGAACACTGTCCTGCTGAGACCGTGTCTTGGGACTAAGACCCAGGGGTGGGTGAAACCAGTCTCTGGGTCAGCAGAATTGGCTCCAGAATCCAGCATTGGTGTTTGTGTCCCTGCAACAAGCCAGGACTGGAATAGCTGAGAGGCAGCATTGCCCAATTCACCCCCTGCCTGGGCAGGGCTCCTGGGATTTGGTGCCGCTTTTCCTGAGGAGGCCAAAGTTGGCCAGAGCCAGTTAATAAGGAAATACATTGTCAGATATTCTCTGTAGGAAACCAAACTCAGTAACTGTGCTGGGCTGAGTTTCCTTCACTTTTTAGCAGGAAATCCTGCCAATCCATCCAGACTTCTGCTTTTATTTATGCACTCGAACAACGTGGTTTTGCACACTGCAGGTAGTGGTGCGTATAATCAGAGGACAAACTATCCCTCCTCAGCAGAATTCAGAATTCTAAATTACAAACTCCTCTCATGGAAAGACACAGACAAAGCTTGAGCTGCTTCTGTCATGAGCCAAAGCCTTCACCACTGATGGAATAAAATAGCACCACAGTAAGGGAAGTCAATTCTTTCCACCCTGCCCACAGCTTTCAAACAAACTGTAGAAAAGGTAGTTTCTGAATGCAGAAACTTTGCATTCAGTGTTACTGCTGTTGTCATTACCCAGCTCCCCAGTTCCTGCCCCAGCCACCTGAGCTGTTCCTCTACGAGGAATTCTTTGCTGGATTCAACCTAATCTGCGTTGCCCAAAGGGATGAAAGGAAACTTTTTCCCTTAGAAACTAAATTCACCTCAAACAAATGCCAGTGATAAACAATATCCATTTGAAAGGGATGAGTCAGTAAGAACGGGACTCACTCTGTCACAGCTCTGACAGTCTGAGGGTTACTCTGATGTAATTCACGCCTTGGTGACACCAGGCTCACATCTCAGGGTTGCTGCTGCATCAGGGCTTGTGAAATTACACCTACACAGCTTCTGTTCCGTTCAGAACACAGGCTTGAGCTTGCCTTGGATGTAACTTGTGTTTCCAAACGTTCCTTGCTGTAAGTTGGTTTGGCTTTGGTGAGGTTTTGGGGGTAGAAATTGCTCTTGTGCACATTGAGAGTTCAAACTGCTCATCAGACAACTTGGTGCTGGCCCTGTCTGTTGGGAGGTCACACCGTGTCTTCCTCAAAGAAAAGATGATGGAGAAGAAAAGGAGAATTTCTATTCTTTTATTAAGTGCAAGGAGTTTGATTGAGGTTCTTTGCTCCCATCATTTCAACGTGAATCTTTAAGAACTGTCATATTTGTAATCAGCACACCCAGAGATCAAAGACTCAACTGCAGTTTGCTGGGAATACTTAGAAGATTGATCATGAAAAGCAGAGTTCCTGGTTCATTTTGCCCACAACAGGGTTGTTTTAAAATCACTGTTACTCCAACAACCAGGCAGAGACCTGAGGGTGAAAGTCAGCCTTCTTCCCATGACATGTTCACCTGTACTGCTGGGATCAACACAGCCAAGAAATGCACTTAAGCTCTTAAACTAAAAAAAGTAAGAATCTGCAAGAAGAAATACTTCTTAACTGGTCCCAGTCAAGGTGCAATGGATTTTACTGATCTGTTCTCAAGACTGAAGAGGTTTCCTTACTGAAAGGACTGGGTGGCTACTCTCACACTACAGGGCTCCTGCTGCAGCAGAAGGTTCTGTCTCCTGCAGGGGTGTGCTGGGCTCCTTGTTCTGAGGATAAATTAACCTTGAGAGCTGCCGCAAGGGAAGGTCGTGTTTAAGGGGAACGTGGAGGAACAATCAGGAATATTGATCAGCTATTGACTCCAGAAGCCAGTCACTGACTTCAAGTGTAGAGCGATGGAAAAGGCAGTTCGGGAGTTGGCTGGAGCCTGGGAAGGAAGGAAGGAAGAGAGAAAAACAAGGCTTCAGAAGTGTTCCAGTTCTGCAGGTACGAAATCAGTGCTAAGTAGGGCACTACAAACAAACTGTGACAGAGAAGACCACCGGTGACAGTTCCTCCTGGCTCCCATTTCCTCAGCTGCCCGTGAGGATCACGACCTTACCAGTTCTCCTTGCTCCAGCTGGTGCCCTTGGCCTCCATCACGTGGAAGGTGAACGCGTGGCGAGAGGACTCCGAGCTGTTCAGTTCACTCTTATGGACAACTTCCCCATGGATGAGGATGAGTCCACCTGTGGGAAAGAAACCCCTGTGCTGCTCGGTTTTTTTTCCAAACGGTGAGCTCCAGCTTTCCAATGGAAGGGTTAAAATAAGATTTTAGCTCCCTTGTGTTTTCTTGGGCTGTAAAGTGACACGTTTGGGGCTGTTTGTACCTTTCTTTATGGGCAGAGGGATGAACTGACTGTCATCATAGGCTGGCTCTGACCCTACAAACTCCACACATGTTGAGGCACCTGAAGGTGCACGAACCATCCTCCGGGTAATTCCATCTGCAAATCCACAAACACACAAAAATTAAACATCTAATTATGTTCTGCACAGCGGAGGAACAATACCTGTGATTTATCAAACTTTATTATTGCTATATTCAGTTTTTCCTTAGTAATTTGGGTAGGGTCTTTTTCATTAAGCAAAGATTCGGGACTTTCCAGCTGTGGCAGAAAGAGATAAACAACTGCCTTTTGTTTGCCTTTCTGCCCCCTTCTGTGCATTGCAACAGACCTTTTTGGACACAAACAGTCCCAGGCTTCTGCAAAGCCAACCTTTGGTCCATTTATCCTTTCTGTAAGAGAATAAATCACAATCCAAGTGCAGCTGACTCCAGGATTTGAGGGATGAGTGCCTTAAAATCTGAAGAGCACTATGGACTGAGGGAATGCTTTGGTGAGCAGTAATTTTAAGCTGCTTACTGTGCTCTAGAGGTGGTGAAAACAGAACTGGTAACCCAATAGTGGTCACACACACAACTCTTACTGGTGTGAGAGCCAGGGATGAACCACAGGCAGCCATTCTCCTGTGTGGCATCTTCCAGGGCAATCCAGAAGCCCAGGATCCTGCCCAGAGGCTCCGTGTGCAGGAAGGTGGCATCCTGGTGAGGTGTCACTGCAAGGAGAAACGGTTGTGCAGGTCTTTTAATCCCTGAGGAATTCAGTTCCACTAGAAGGACTTCAGGCTTGCACCTCCCTGGCCCAGTGTCTTCCCCTGCCCACCCATCTAAATTAAACCTTACAGTAAAACACCACCTTTCGGGCTGCTGCAAATGTAAAAGCAGCTCTTTGCTCGAGCTGCACGTGATGTAGAAACACTTCCGAAAAACGTGGATTTTTAAAATCATTTTGAGAAGGTTTGGACCACCAAACTCACAGGCTTAAGTCTGATTCTGAGCCTTTTTCCTGGTAATGTTCCTTTCCTAAAGGAGCATTCCCTGCAAAGCGATATAGAGATAATAAAAGTCTCACCTTCACCACCAATGCCAGGTTGCTGCAAGGAAAGAAAGGTGATGTGTGAAGAGATTCAGAGCTTCCCACCTAACAGGGTCTTATTTCTTGAGTGACAAGACAACGTGAATCACTGTACCTTGAAGATATACATGCTTTGCACAACTACTGGTCTCTCAAGGCCTAGTTTTCTTCCCAATTCCTGCAAGAAAACTTTTCCAAGATTTATGTTTGCAGTTTTCTGCACACTAGATAACATTATTCTGTGAATTTCCTTTCACTGACAAAATGACTATCATTGGGAGTCTAGAAAACTAAGATTAACTACTCCATAATTTGTTTATTTTTCCCCCAGACCAATCTAGGGAGCAGTAACAGCTCACCTGCACCTTGGAGGAGTGGGTGATTTGCTTGAAGACAGGATCATGAGCATGTAGAGCTGAGGGGGGGGGAAAAAAAGGCTCAGACTGAAGATTTCCTGAACAGAAGGGAACTTGGCAGCTCTCAGGACGAGCTGCAGAGGCCACAGCCGAGCAGGATAAATTGCAGCCAGAAACCTTCATCTCTCCCAAGATGGACAGACATGGATTATCACACCTAAGGTGATAGGACACTTGTAGGTTGTACAATCATCATTAGAGATCATAAATGTAATCGTTCCCTAGCCACAAACTGCAGATAAATAAAAAAACTGTGTGTAACAGAGTGGGAGTGGGGGGGGGAAGTGTTATGTGATTATATTATGCAAGTGGCAACCGCTAGATGTGACCCTGAGGCACATGGGTGAACACACCCCTTAAAAAACACAGTTCTTACGACCCACCAAAAAAGTAAGTACTGCAAAAACAAGTCATAGCTTATTTTTTATGCCCTCCAGAGGGCCACAGCCTGCAGGTCAGAGCTGTTTGTGCAGACATTGCTGCGACCCAGCTCTGACAAACCCATAAAGCCAAGACTTGAAGTTGTGCCTCCGGATCATTGCCACAGGTCCAGCAGGAGCTGCTCCTGAGCAAGGGATGAGGATGGACTTGACCAAAAGGAGTAATGACGGAAAATTAAGTCTAGAGAAGCTTCTGAATTGCTAAGTTGCAGAGTCAGCAGGAATCTACAGCTGTTTTCACTTCCCCTGGGGAAAAGCTGAAGTGTAACAGAATGGCAGCAGGGAGAGTGTTTTTCTGAGAAAACCTAAGAACAAGAACTCTCAGTACTGTATTTCCAAGTTTAGTGAAGTTTAATCTGAACAAAGTTCATGTGTTTGCAGACTCAGTGAATCCTGCTCTCATTTTCCACATATTGTTTGAAAACAAAAGGGATCAAAAGCAGGTCCAGTAGCTGGGAGAGAGGAAATAGGTCAAACCGAGAACAGTAAGGGTAAAGAAAATGTGCTGGTGACACCAGAAGAGGGAGGCACAGCTTTGGCATTGGCAACCCAGCACCAGACTGGACACAGAAGGCACAGTTTGACCTGTACCAAATGGGACCATTCTCGGGTGGTAAATTTGTCAGAGCAGATCTCTTACATAAAAAGCCAAGGGCTGAAGTCCAGCCTTTCCCATGTCAGTGACTCCGAGCTATGCATCGCTGAAAAACCTCCAGAAGGGCTCTTTGAAAAGGACTGAAACAGAAGATTAAGTCCTTTGAGAGCAGAGAGTGAGGGGCAGCATGGAGAGAACTGCAGAGATGGTTTATTTACAGGGAGTAGGTCTGGAGAAACCCTCATGGCTGAAAACCACAGCCCTTTTGTCCACTCCCTTCCAAACCCCATCCTTTAACATACCATGGCCAATCTTGCTGATGGACCTCTCCTTTGGAATTAGAAAGTTCCCTATGAAAAAAAAACAAAAACAGAATTTAACGTTGTTTGCAAAGCAGGAATCATCCCTTGAGCTGGAAGCTGGCCCCTGACCCCTCACTCAGCCTTTTCCCATCCCCTCCCTGTGGCCAACTCAGGCCAGGGCTTACCCTTCTTGTCCAAAACACCTTTCTCAAAGAAGAATCTAATCTTGTCTCCACTGGTTAGGAAATAATCCGAGCTACCCTGCCAGGGATAAGAGCCCAGTGAAGAGAGCATCCTTACCAAAACATAAATTAACCTTCAATCAGAGCATTAACACTCACCTGCATCTTTTTTCCCCACCAAGACGCAGCATAAACAAAACACAGTAAAAAATATCACTCATAAAAAGACTTTTACAGCACTAAATGTATTTATGCTGATTAGAGCTTTACAAAAACCTCTCACATAGAGGGTGCCCTTGCTTTTCTTTTGCTGTCTGCCTGGAAAATAACCTGGAAAATAACTTGTCTGCAGAACAAGTACAAAGTGATCTGCGAGAGCTGATTGTGGCTACCGGGGGCTGAAAGGCACAAATCCTTCCCTTCACCCTCTGATAAAACCCCACCAAGCACTTGCAGAAAGCTGGAAAGCAAAGTCCTCTCATGGTGTTGAGTTAAAAGAAAGAGTCCCTTTTCCCCAGAGTGAACCCTGAGCAGCAGTTTGCCTTGTCCCTTCCTCCTCCCAGCGCTCCAGCCCTGCCCTTCCCAATACCTGTGCCTGGAGCTGCTCCTCCTCCCTGGTGGAGAACTCGGTGCGGCAGTGAGGGGGCACTTCCATCCCCTCGATGATTCCCTGGATCTGGCTCCTCATGCTGTCACACTCCTCTGTGCTGAAAAACCGCTCCAGGACAAGGAAGCCATCCCTGTGGAACTGGGAGAGACGGGGTGGCTGCACCCTTCCAGAGCCCCCAGGGGAAGCAGCACAAAGCAGGAGAAAACAGTTCTCTTTGCAGGGTGAAAATCATCCAGCCCTCAGCTCTGCAGCTGGACAGCCTGTTCTTAGTGATGTACGTCAGGAGGGGGACAACATGCTCTTTATCTTTTATTTCTATTGTAAAAAAGATTCATTACCAGGCTGAGACTCCAGACAGTTAAAACTATCCCAACCCCTCAGTCCCCAAAGCAGAGATCTCACCCTTTGTGGTTTAATTTATCTAAGATTAAATTAGCAAGCCTGCTAACACAAACAGAGCAGTCATTCCTGTGTGTCAAATCAGAATGAGATTCCTTTGCAAGCTGGAAGGCGTTGTTTTCTCTCAGGAAAAAAATCCCTGGGTGATTTCTCCCGGTTGACTACACAATCCCCCTAGAAAACGAAGTGAACTCTGTTGGCACTACAGTTTCTTTATATAGAATACCCTGGAGATTATCCTTTGCCAGGCAGATTTCGAGTTCAGGGCTGAGAGCTGAGCAGCGCAGACAGAGGGGCACGGGAGAAATTCCTCCAAGAGCTCTGCGGGACAAGTTGCCCTCTGGAAGAGTTTGTAAGCACCACGCTCACACACTCAAAATTAACGTAATACGAGAAGCTGGGGGGAATATAAAGTGTTTGTAAAGCGGATTTCAGGGTCAGGTTAACTAGCAGTGACTATTACAAGCAGTGTCACTGCACTAGGGACACGCTCCCTCCCCGGAGAGTAGCTCCTTACCTTCTGGATCTGATCCTGGCTTACAGAGGCCATCGGGACAGAAGCTCCCCAGATCCCACCACCTGCAGGATGCCAGCCGGGCTCTGCAGGGCTGACTCTCCGCCTCTCCACGTGATCCTTGTCCCAGCATGCGATAAAAGCCAGCGCTGGACACCCGCACTCTTGCGCAGTCACTGGAGCTGCTGCTCCAGGAATTCCGTCCCCGTTCCTGGCGGCTCTTTGATCCTGGCACAGACATTCGGGGCTGCACAGTTTGGCTTTGGCTCTTGGTGGCAACAAAGTGCACAAAAACGTTCTGCTCGAGTGGAATCGCAAACTTGATTAACTTTTTAACCCCAAGGAGGAATCGCTTTTAATTAATAACCCCAATTTAAAAAGTAGGGCAGTTAAGCTGGTAAACACAGGGGTAAAATAGGATTAAATGAAAACATCTAGGTGTCTTAAAACAAATTTAAAGTAGTGGTTCAGGCTCCTACAGAGCTCTTTTTGCTCAGTGAGTCCTGCCGGTGCTTCACTCACCTCAAAGGGTTCCACGACCCAGGAGGTGACAAACGGGTGTCAAAACTAAAGAGCTTTCCCTGAGGGTTTGGCAGAACCCATACAGAATACTTCTGGTTTTATTCCCAGCTGCTCTGTGGCGATTTCCACCTTCCCTTGCTCGGTTCACCCTCCTGCAGCTCCCAAAGTGCACATAATATTTACAATTAAGTAAACCCAAACCCAGGCAAAGTTCAAGCCAGAGAGAAAATGCACCAAAGTGGGGCTAAAAGGCGGCAGAGGGAGGAGCAGCCTCCAGCCCAGCGGTGGCGCTCCCAGCCAACACATCCCTCCCATCCCTCGGGAAGGCTTTTCCCTCTAGAGAAAAAGTGCGTTTGGTTCTTACAGGAAACCCCGAAAATACCCTTTCAGCAGCACTTCCCCCAAAAAAACCACAAAACCCACCACGGGGGCGGGTTCTTGCATCACTCACGCGGCCAAAGGGAAACCCAGCAAAAGGAAGGAATGCAAAGTGCTCCCTGGAAGGTGTTTACAGCCCAGCGACTGGAAATCCAGCTTAAAGAGGGGTTGTCAGAAAAATTTAAGTTTTCTATTCTGTAAGGGAATCGACTGTAAATAAAAATCCCTTCACATCTTAAAGTATTTTTCCTTTTTCTTTTTTTAATAAAGGGGGAACATCTTGTTTTGAGCATTTTCAGCTTGTTTTCAAGCTTTTCCCTGTTCACAGGAAGATATGAATTGAGTAGATTAGAAAGCTAAAAATTTTGCCAGAGAATTTATTCACTAGGCCACAAAACTGGAGAGGGAAAGAAAAAAAAAAAAATCAGCTTCCAGTGTTGAAAAGTTCAAAAAAGAAAATATTCAAGTAGTTCCTCCTTCCTCTTAACACCCTCTCACCAACTGATGGAGCAGATGATATGTAACCAGTGGGGAAAAAAAACCTGCTGTAGCTGTTGCCTGGAAGTTGATCCTGTGACCCAGCTCACCCCTCCCTGGGAGGCAGCAATCCTGGAGAAACACTCCAGGAAAACGCTCCCGTGCCACTCCTCAGTCCCTCTCCGTGTCACCTCCGTCACTGTCGTGTCACGCACCTCACATTCCCAGACAGGGTTTTTTCCCCAGCAATTTATCACGTCACCGTCTCCACTCCCCACCTTACGCACACGCAGTGACCTCAGAGGCTGGTTTGGGTCATGCCATGAGGGCAAACCACAGTTTTCCTGTTCCATGGATTGTTTGGAGCGATATAAACAGCAGATCACGGCACGCAGGAGAGGCAGCCCATCCCTGTTCCAGGAGCTTCCATCAGTGTCTGCCCTTAGGAGTCCTCCAGTTCTTTGCCGTTCCAGCCATGCCCCTATTTTCAGGCTCAGAAACACCTTTTCAGCAAGAGGAAAACCACTCCAGCCACATAATGGCCATAAAAAGTCAAGGAGAAGGATGCCACCTCTGTAAATCCTTCTCTCTCAGTAAATGTAAATAGGAAGGTTGAAAGTACTCGGACAAAACTGGGAAATGGCCCCTTTTCCTTCCCTTTCTCCCCTCCAAGAGCTCTTTTTGCAGACTATTACAATTTTCTCCTGCCAGCTCTGCAAGAAACTTCTGGCAGACTCCACGGGAGGCTGGCAGAGCCCATCCCACGTCTGTAGGAAAGGTACAGCTCAAGTGTTTCAAATGCCTTTTGGACTAGCACAATGATCCTAATTTCCCCCTCAATAAAAGATCCTGTTGAGACCATTTGGAGCCAAGCCAGTTCTCCACAGCCAGCTCAGCACTCCCACCGAAACTGCTGCTGCCAGGGTTATCAAGGAGGAAAAATTTCCACTGGATCTCCTCACCTCTCCCACAGTCTTCGATAGGATCAGCAACAAGTGATAGAATATTTAATGAGAAACAAGGAGCAAAGGAAGCACAACAACCACCATGAATATCTAAATTTAAAATCAGGATATTAGTAGTTAAAACGTCATAGATGTTCAAATAGTTGTTTTCCCTGTATTGGCAATCTGATTTCAAGTTACCAGAAGCCTCAGAAATGCAGTAATTTTCCATCAAGACAATTCTCATTAACAGGTAAACCCAAGAATCAGCAAAGTAAAAAGCTGATGGTGCAGCAGGGCTGGAGGATTTTACAGGACTAAAACCAATATAGTTCCAGCTGCCTCTATTGACTCTATGCTTTTTAGTGAGCTACACAGAAAATTTGGAATTATCATGATCGTCTTTTTCCAACAAGGACAGATCAGTTCTTTCCCCATTCCTGTATTGAAGTCCTGTAGGAATCCAATAAACAGGAGGTTTTTTTGATGGCATCTTTCATTCTTTCTTTTTCTCAGCTACTGACAGAGCGGCTGAATCCTTGCCAAAAGGAGCTGAGGTCCAGGTGAGCCTTAAATGACAAAGGGGGTCTTGTTCTCTTCCTTTTTCATTAGAACTCATCAATAAATAGGATCTCAAACTCCCACCCCTTCACCTGTCTCAGAGCCTGCTTATGTTTTCTGTCACTGAAGTGGGGCCGAGGAGTCACAGAGGACAAAGGAAGTGAGTGAAAGGCAAAACACAAGAGAAACACCTTTTCTACACAACGAAAGAGCTGCACAGAAACTCACATGGTCTTTGCAAGCCACAGGCTGGTTCTCTGTAACACATCATGAACTGGGGAAAGACACCATTTGCCAGCATTTCCAGCTAAGGAGTGTGTGGGCTGGGCAGACACTAAAATAACTTGTTACCAGCAGTTGTCTGAAGACAATTGCTGGGGCAACAGGCAGTTTTCTCCATTGCCTTCACTCCCTATCCCTTTCCTAGGGAAGGAGAGCCAAACATGCAGCTCGAAATCCCACCTGTGCAGACAATTCTCCAACAGCCTTAAATTCAAGAACAGAAACTGTTTCAGGCACTTGTTGAAGTGATGGTGAAATCCATAATGCAGCCCAGGCCTCTCTTTCTCTGTACCTCTGCTTAATTCATGAAGGATTGTCATAATCCACAAGGGCTCAATAAAATAAAACCCAATAATCCTACACAACAGCTGGAGTTTTTAACCTCTGTCTTCTGAAAACCAAGAGGATGGAAAGGCAAGTGACTTTACACACAGGAAACGTCAAAAGAAAGCAGACAGAGGAGGAAAACGCAAATTAAAACTTACAACTTTTATTCTGTTAAAGTGTCCAGTCGTACAAGTCTTTCAGAGCAAACGAGCAGCTTCAGTGCCCTTGGGGAAGGTGCCGCTGATCAGCTGCCCAAACAATCCCAGGTACAAAGTGAATGTCATGATTCTGAAATGTTACACCGAGTTGCAGGTCTCAGATGCCAAACCACAGCCCTGCTCCTGCATTTCCACAGTGGGAGTGAGCCACGTTTAAGCCATGAGTGGTGCCTTACTGCAATGGGCGCATCTGTCAGCTGGAAAGATGACTCAGGCTCAGTAGCCCCCTTCTCAGTAAGTCTCCTCTAGAAAAATTCCCCCATTGTTCAATAAAACTCCTTTAAAGGAAACAGAGGGAGGGAGGGAGGGATGGGAAATTCCAACAATCCTAAATTAAGCCTTTGTGTGAACTCACACAAAGTTCACACCCCTTTGCTGTTGGGGATCAGCAATTCAAGTGCAGCTACTTTTGAAACAGGATTTTGGAGAGATTTCGGGAGGATTTCATGCTGCCAAAGCAGTGGAGTATTAACCTACCTCCTGGAGGGGGGGACACAATATTCCTGCCCTCTTCCAGTTGTGCTTCTTGCACTGTCAGAACACAGGCAGGACTAAAAACTCACTCGGTTTTGGCACTTGCTCTGGAAAACTCCACAATCCACTGTGTGGCCAAACAGTGGGGTTAAAATGGAATTATTTTACTGTTCAGCATCCCCACAGCCTTACCCTGGGCAGCTTTCAGAGCAGATGACTTACAGGATGACAATATTGTTTGGCAGTGAGAAATCACACAGAAATCAAGAAATCTCTCCATGGTTGAAAGAAAATATCCAAGGGAACACACCCGAGGGAGCAGCTGCCCCTGGGGAGACCTTGCATTAACAAATCTCTAGAGAAGGCACAGCTACTAATGAGGGGGAAAATGTTACTCCTCCCCTGAAGGAAGACTAAAAATATTTCAAAAATCCAAAGAACTCAAACCACTCAAAAGCAGAGAAAAGGTAAGGAAAGGAAACAATGTCACAGCTGGGGAATCAATAATATTTGGAACTTTTTTCCATACAGCTCATCCTCTGTAAAGGATGTGCTATTGTTCTCAAAATTCCTAGAATTAATTGTTAGAGAGGGGAAAAAAAAAAAAAAAAAGAGGACTTCAGTGTGGTTCAGCAACAGAAAGCCACTAATACTATTTATGGTAATGAACACCAAGAACTTTAATTAAAATGGAGTGAGCTAAATGGAGCATATAAATGGTAGTAAGAAAAAATAAAAAATGAGGTAGGATATTATCAGGAAGTGACAATTAATATTGACAACAGCACATCATGAAAGATACCTGTAACAGCTATTTATCCACTCAGACTGGCACAGTAAATCACTTCCAGCTGCTGAATTAACTGGGGATCAAATAATAAAATCAGAAAGCATCTGAAACACAGAACAACTTCAGCTCACATTCCAGTGCAGAGTGTCAGAGTACAGCACGATTTAACACAATTCATAGGTTTGGTATTCCTTGCTTTTCAGCTGGTTCAACATAATTAGTTGCAATTTATCACTTTTTGGGTTGTTTAGCAGGAAAGGTAAAGTGCACATTACTAACCTTGGATGCTAACACGGGATGAGCCTGTTTGTGATCTCCAAGAACTTGTTCAGCTCAGAAGTGCTATTAAGGAAACAGGTGGGTTTAATTCAAGTCGCTGTATGGTTTAGCAGCTAATAAATAATCTGGTTTGCTACTATCAGAGTGCTTTGAAAAGCCTGTCAGGACAACAAGACACTGGCCAGACCCCCAGCTGTCTGCTTAAGCTGAATGCTTTTTGTGAACACACAGTGTCAGAAATAAACCCCCTAGACTTCAGTTTGGTGGAAACTTCAGGGAAAACAGAGAATATTCACTGATAGAACACCTGCAAGTGAGGAAGGATTGCTGATGTGAGCCCATCCCTCACAGACTGAGCAATCCAGACAAGTTTTGCAGCAGTCCTCAGTCATTAACATGTTCAGGACTTATGGTCTAGACCCTGTCCTTGGAAGTTTTAAAGCTTTTTCCACCTCATCATACAAGAGAGTTGAATCAGTTGCTATTTAAGGGAGACCAAGCAGCACAGATTAGGAGTAAATAACACATATTGCTCTTGCAGAGTGACAGTGGATTTGTGCCACCCCTGTTTATGGTACAAAATGTTACCACTGCTCATCCCAATTTTGCCACACAGGCAGTTCTCAAGCCCTGGCAGCCATTACCAAAAAAGTTAAGCTTGGAATATTGCAAGAGCGGCACAAAGCTGGTGTTTTCATGCATGATCAATACTGGCCTGTCTCAGAGCTCAGCCCAGGGCAGTGTGAGCTCTGTGACTGGTGTTCCCCTGTCCTGATGGGATCCACAGCAGGTCAGGGGCCTTGCAAGCTTCTAGAAGCACTGCAGCACTTTCAGGAGCTGGTTAGAGAAACTTCTAGCTCAGCTGTGCAAAGCTGAGTTTGAATAACTAAGACCACGGCTGCAATCAAGTCAAAGCCCTCATCTGCTTTTCAGACATCCAGGAGAAATCCCTCTGCTCCTGGAAGCCAGGTGGAATCCCTGGGAGGTAATTTACCCTTTCAGCCCTGCCTAGTCTAAGATACAGGTGTAATAAAGCAGTTACCAGTGGCCTCGGATAGCAGAGTTCAAGTTCCAGGCAGTGGCCATTACTCTCCACCACTATCTTTTGGTATAGAGTAAGGGGGGGAAAAAAAGCAGTTTCCAAACAGCTCCCACATCCACCACAGGGAACTGACTGGAAAACAGCATTACTGCAGCTAAGCCTGAAGCCATTCCTGCTTTACTCAAGAAGCATAAGCCCACCTAACAGTTTCTGTGATCCAAATGCTCACGCAAATCCAAATTCAATCCAATCAGCATCAGTCCTTCCCCATCCTTTCAGCAGCAGCCCCAACTCTACCACAATTTTAAGACACTAACCCTATTAGAAGCCAGAAAAGCTTTTACAGTACCTTGCCTCCCAGATGGAGATTTAATTATATTATCCTCTGGACTGTTTAAACTTTTCATAACGGACTAAGGGAAGCAAAATTTACATTTTTCTTAAAAGCAGTTTTATAAACAGATCTCCTGATTTTAATGTAGCTTTATTTAAGCGTCTGAACATCAACAAATCCAGAGTCCAGTTAACATTGTTCATGGTTTCAGCATATTTAGGAAATATATATAATTCATATCTTACATCTGATGAAGAAAGCCACAGTGTGCCTGACTGCCCCAACATCCACGGGATCACCACAATTCCCTAAGCCAGGGCACTCGCTGGCAGCTCACCAGGAATCACTTTGGATGCAGCTTCCCCCTCTGTACCCATGGGAGGCCTCCAAACTTCTCATGCCTCAGCTTGCAGCACTTCAACCTCGGAGCCAACCTGCTGGTCTGATGCAGAGTGTTACAACCACGACCGGTAAGGTCCAGGAGCCTCCTCTTCCTCCTGGTGGAAAGGCGCAGATCTCGGAGTATTGGAGGCACACCTTATCCACCCACCTTAAGGACATGATTACCAGGAGCTATTACACATTATCTGCCTCTGCCAGGCCAGGAGATTGAGAGCTTTTTGTCATAGAATGCCGAACAGGTCAGGCTTGTTTCAAGAAAGACTGTTCTATTCCAGGGAGCCAGAAGAGCTCAGTCCCCAGAGGGTTCTCATTCTCCTTTTTAACACTGAGGGAATGAAAAGGGGAAGAAACAGGAGGAAAGGTTTCTTTTCCAGCACCAGGTTCAACCAGCATTAGCCTGTTATTTAGGTCAAGAGGTGTAACAGGAACTGACAGCTGTTAAAGGGAGGAGAACAATCAAGCAGCTCTGGAGACTGCATCCATGAAGAACACCGGCAGAGCACTGAAGAACTTAATTTAACAACTTGATTGTAGGGGAAGGTGGGATGGGGGACAAGAGGTGCAGAGGAAACCTGAGTTTCCTCTCCAAGCCCAAGAGAGCCCTGACACACTGGTCAGTTGTACATTAATACTTGATATGCAACAAAATACCAGCAATTAAAAAGTTGCTTGAAAACAAAAAGCGAGATCCTGAAGCAACTCAAAGCTTCTGGGAGAATAGATTAGACAGTCCAATTGCTCTTTATCCAGCTCATCTCTCACTTGCACTGTAACCATCCATTTCAGAACAGGCTAAAGCTCTGGAATTGTCAGTTAGTGCCTCCAGCACATCAGCTGGAGAAGGATGCTGTGTGATCTACTCATCAGCACAAGTGACCTGAAACCGTTGAAGTAGTGCAATCTTAAGGGAGCAGATAGTTTGGTTCCTTTTCCAGGGGCAGAGGAAAAAGGTGTAGAGTGCAAAGGGGAAAGATCATTAGTAAAAAAAAA
>VZRE01011560.1:161355-171545 GCA_013396775.1 Cephalopterus ornatus
AAAAAAAAAAAAAAAAAAAATCCTGCATTCAAGCAGCTGCGAGATGTTTATCCCCCAAATCCCAATGCCAGCATCCAGGTAAAAATCAGCTGTTTGTGTCCCATCCCATCCCACTGGGGGCCTCGCTGACTGGATCTGAGTCAGAGGGGAACAGTACCCGGTGTCATAGAGATGGAAGTTCAAGAGGTTTCCTGGCTCTTGGTCTTTGCTTGCAGGACACTGGACTCTCAGTCCCTGGTACATATAAGCCCTATTTGGAGCAATGCAGCAATCCCCACATTCCTTTTCTCTTCCATTCAAAGGTCATTTCTTCTCACCAGCACCATCCACCTTACCCCAGTTCCTGTCCAGAACAGCAACACCTCTAACTCCCACTGGCCCTTGCTCAGAGGCTGATTAATCTGTCTTGATCCTCATTCTGATCCCAAGCTTCCCCCATCCTGCATCTGAGGCAAGAGGCTGACTTGAGTCACGTTTGTCAAGGACTCCTTGGCCAGTCTGGTAGTGATCAGAGTGGAGAAAGGGGAGCATCTGGGGAAAAGGGGGCTGGAATGGCCTTTTGCTTCCTTCTAGTTGGTCAGGGGCTTTCCCCTTTTCCCAGGGGTTCAGGCTTGCTCTTTGTCTGCCCTCCAGAGCCGCTCCTTGACCTCCAAGGGCAGGGTGTTGAACAGGTCCTCCTCCACCACGAGCCCGCTGCGTTTGAGCAGCGGGCACTCCCCCAGCTCCACGGGCAGGCACTCCAGGCGGTTCCCTCGGAGCTCGATCTGCGACAGGTTCGTCAGCTCCCCCACCCGGGAGGGCAGCGACTGCAGCACGTTGTTGCCCAGGTGCAAGGTCCTCAGCTTCCTGCACTGGAACAGCTCTGGTGGGAGGCTCTCAATCTGGAAAAAAGAAATCAGTCATTGGCAAGGACTATTCTTCCATTGTCTCTGTAGAGCTGTGAAATGTTGCAAAGATTTCCTAGGCTTCAAATCATGGGGGTTTTGGACAGTGCCAAAATGCAACAGCAAAACGAAGCCACCAGCTGGTAGCTTTCCCACCACCACCTTCAGGTAACCAGGAATCACTAATTTAATAAGGCTTATTTCTAGCAAATCCTTTTAATAGTCCAGTCCTCCCAAAGAATTTCTAGGAAAACACTATGGCTAAGGTTTAACAAACAGTAGGCTAGGGACTAAACGTAGCAATTCAGGATTCTCCCCTTAATTCAAAGTCTCAGCTTGGAGGCTATCATTTGCCTTTAAATGCAAACATGACCTTTTCAAAACTCAAATTATGCATGATATCATTCATGGCTAAATTAGTCTGTAATCCATTCTGAATGAGGGGGAGCCTAAGGAAAAGCCAAGATGAGACCAGACCAATTAGAGACAGTTCAATGCAGTCATTGTTACTGGTACTGGAGTGTTTTGCAAACAGCAACATGCAATCAAATGATCACAGACTCTGGAAAATAATACTGTTATTTAAGGGACAAGTATTGGTTTAGGAAGGAAGCAATGTGCTGTAACAGCCTTGCTTTCCAGAATGGGACAGTCGTACCAGCCAGCTCCAGAAGTCTCTATTTACTGAGATTGCTGAGCTCACAGTTTAAATAATTCCTGGCCTTGGGAATTGCCAGTCTATCAGTCCTTGTGTTCCTTGCTGCTTACTGGGAGTAACCAGGCCGTGAGAGCCCCAGGGCAATTCTGGCCTTGCCCAGGCACCTGCAGGGGACACAAACAGGTTGGCCGTTCCACTGGGTCCTCACCACCTTTTGATTCCAAACACACCCCAGCCAAGGCTGCTCCAGCCTTCCTGTTGCATGTTTTCTTCTGAAAAGGGTGGTGCCACATTGTGCTGCAGAAAATGGAGCTGCCTCCAACTCCTCTCCTCCAAGAAACGCTCCACCCCTAAACTGCAGAGGATACACCACTGATTAACCCTGTGCTGTGCCTGGAGCGCTGCCAGGAAACAACTGGTACAGAATCATCCGAGTTCTGACCAGGAACACACCACGAAGTTCACCAGAGCTTCAGCCACCCACACAAACAGATCCAGTGCTGGGAAAGGTGAGGGAGCAGCTGTTCAGCTGGGATTGCTGAACTCCTTGTCTGCAGAGGCACAACACTGACCCAAACTTTCAGACACCAGCCCCAAACGCGGCTGGAGTTTTAGGAACCCTGTGTAAAACTGAACTGTATCAGCAATTAAGTACTTGACTGGAGAGCACTTCTGTGAAAAGCCAAACCACACTTGAGCTGCTCTGTGTCTCACAGGCAGTCTGGCAGTGTTCAGTCAGGACTACATCGTGCCAACAGCACTAAGGACCTTGATGTAGGACAGTGGAAGCCAGCACTGCTTCAGGATGATTCTGCTGGGTCCCAAAAGAACCCAGAAGCAACTAATTAGATCTGCTTGCAATTCAACTTTGGGTGAGAATAAACTCAAAGGGAAAAAGACTGTCGCAGGAATTTGCAGATGGAATGAATGAAAGCTTCAGCTTTGTCAGACACGGTAAATGAAATTCTCTTAGTCCCAAACAAAGGAACAAAGATTCAAGAAAAATCACATGGGTGCAGTCTGCTTTAAGCAAATAAACACCCTCCAACACAAGCCAAGAAACAGTTTATGTTAATTGGGCACATTTGGTCATCCTCTGTAATCTGCCCTGCACTGAGACTGAAATCTAAGGCTTAGACTTAACCCATCTGGGACTACACAGGAAAACTCATAGCAAGGTGCCATCATATTTTCTCCCCTCTGAAAGTCAAGGAATTTTCCACAGTTCACACTTTTCCATTTGACTGCCCGTTGATAAACCTGGTTTAGTTCCCCCTGCCCTGAGCCAGGACACTGCAGAAGATGCTTTGTTTTCTCCAAAGCCACTGCTGTGGAATGAGACAATGTATTTTAGAAATGAGAGCTTAAGAACCATTTTTCCCCAACTCTGTCCATATCCAGCTTCTCACTTACAAGACCAAACTATGGAGCATTCCCTGGAAATGCAAAGTACTCCAAGCAAGGCTGTAAGCCACACACATGCACACCCTAGATGGCTGCTGCCATAGTGTATGTACATGTCTGAAGTACACAGGCTTGAGCACATAGTTTTAGATTGACTAGTTTCTCAGATCTCCTTTTTGAGCCCAAAACAGATGTGAATCTAAAGAAGACAAGCTTCCAGCTGCAGGCAGGATTTCCAAACAGCCCCCAACTGTTACTTGGAAGGAGTCTCACTGTTAAGAGAAGAAATGCTACAGAACAAGGGCTCTTGGAAGATAGGCTTACCCTGGAGTTATCTGCAATGTTTTGCCTTACATAAACCCCTCAGAGAGAAACAAAGGCAGTGCCAGCAGTACCCACAGACGGTTGTGGAAGGTTTAACCACCCAGATAACACCAGCACCAGCGTTATTTACTCACACGGGAGCTCAGCTCCGTGCTCACTTACCCTGTTGGCTGTCACAGCCAGGTTCTGCAGGTTTTGAAGAAGTCCAACATCTGGTGGTATGAAAGTCAGGTTGTTGTGGCTGAGATCCAGGTACCGGAGCTTCCGGCAGTAGAAGAGCTGGGTGGGGATCTTCTCTATCTTGTTGCGGTTCAGGTAAAGGCGCTCCAGGTTGGTCAGGTTGCCTATCTGCATGGGGATGTAGGCAATGTGGTTGTACCACAGCTTAAGGCAAGTGAGACGATGCAAGTGCTGGAAGCTGATGATTTCCTCAATGGTCTTTAGGTTATTGTCCTTCAGGTCTATCTCCTGCAGATTGTGGAGGCTAAAGATGGAGTGGGGAATGCGTTCCAGGTCACACCGGATCAGCTCCAGCTCCGTCAGGTTCACCATCTTCTTAAGGCTGTTGAGGACAATGAGCTTGGTGCCCTCATTGTTGATAGAAAGCTTCTGAAGGTGCACACCAACATCTGTCACCACCTGGGGCAGCTTGGTGAGGTTACTCTTCATCCTCAACACCTTCAGCCTCTTCAGCTCCCTCAGTCCATCTATCACAATGTACCGGTTGTTTTCAGCACTCAAATTCCCTGTCAGATGAAGCTCTTCGAGTGTCTTCAGGCTATAAATCCAAAGAGGAATCTCCTTGATGTCTGTGAACTTGATGTGGAGAGACTTCAAATTCTCCCTCAAGAAGGCAAGGGCTGGAGCCTCAATTTTGGCAGCTGTGTGGTAGAGCCACAGTTCCTTAAGGCTGGTGAGCTGAGCAATGCTTGGGGGAATAGTGACATCAGGGATAAGCTCCAGCTTCAAAACCTCCAACTCAATGAGGTCAAAGACCGTGTCAGGAATGCCACTCAACATGAAAAGATGCAATTCCAGCTTGTCCTGAGAGTTTTTGGTGATCCTCTGGCGAAGTTTCTCCAGAGTCCACTCATTGTTGAGGTTCAGCTGCCGCAGTTTGTTCTCACTCACCTCTGACAGAAAGACAGCAAAGCGCTTGGAGTAGAGGGGGTCGTACTGATCAATCAGATGGAGCATGAAAGCAAAGTCATTTTTCACATCAGGAATGTCACTGTAGCTGCTCTCCTCCCGGATGGACTCAAAGGAGTATTTCTTGAGCGACCGTCTCAGCATCCACCACAGCGTGTACATGCAGATCAGCCCGTAGAAAATCACCAGGCTGATGTAGAAAGAGGCCAGGATCTTGAAGAGAGTGGCCAGAGGGTGTGCACAGCGGTACATCCTGTAGCCGGTCAGGCTCTCAATGTCCACCTTACAGTCCACATCGAAGGTGATGTTGTTGACATAGTACACGGTGTAACAAATGATCAGAATGAACTTGATGACTTTGATTATGGTCTGTCTCATGTACAGGCGATAAACTATATCTCCCTCTTCCACGTGAGTGCGGAACTTCTTCACTTTCTCAAAGAGTGCTTTGGCCTGTTCCCCTTCCTTTTTGTCCAACACACCAGTCTCAGACCGGTCCACAATCCCTTGCTCAATTCGAGACTTGGTTCTCTGCAGCATGGGAACAGTGGCTTCCACATCCTCACTGACCGTGGAGGATTTCTTGTCCATGGAGCCATTCATTTTCCCAAACGCTGGTTTGGTATCGCTCTCTTCCACCACTGTCTCAGACAATGCTCTCGTTGTCCACGGAGAGTCAAAACACTTAAGCAAAATAGACACAAAATGCTCCAGCTTGGAGCTGGTCCTTGGGAACTTGAACCAGAAGTTGCTACAAGCCAGAAAGATGAGGGTGTGTAGCAGCACTAGGTAAGGAAAATACTTGGCAAACCAGTGGAGACGGTTCTCATAACACACCGCGTCCACATAGTTGTACTGGTGCCGGTCCAGGTCGTATCGGATCCCCGTGGGCCCCGTGTCCGCAGAGGGAACCAGACTAGTGTTATAGTAGCTACGCTCCGGGGTTGCCACTGTCCATCCCCTCACAGAGTCATTGCAAGAGTCTTTGGTAACCCATTTACAGGGCAAACAGATCATTTTGTCCTGGGTGACCTGCAGTGTGCCCCCGAACACCGCGATCATGAGCATCACTATGGAGATGTAGTCCGTGAACACGTCCCACCACGGCTTTAGGATGCGATAGGCCGGCTGAGTGTCAGCGAAGTAGCGCAGCTCAGTGACTGGAATCATGGTTCACCTGAAGGGAAACCAGAAACAGCTCAGACTGTTTTGTTCTGCTTCACAAGAGGCCATCAGAACACTCCTGTTAAGTGCTGGCACAGCAGGACTGGAATTAGCAAAGACACAATTTCAAGTCACTGGGAGACAAATGAATGAGGCTTCCTGTGAGTCATTTGCCACAGCTGAGGCCGGGAAGTTCATTTCAGTCTTCCCTGACAGATGAACTGTCACAAAACCTCACAACTGCTGTTTATCATTAGCAGTTTATAGAGCAAAACATTCACACTTAAAGGAAGCTCACAGGACAGATTTCAATTCCCTTGATCAACCAATATTTGGAAATTTACTGTTTTATCTGGGGATTCTACTTCAGGGATGAAGGAGTTTGCCAGCGCTGTTAGGAGTGATAAAATCCACACACTGAGATTAGCTGTCCTGAGTTTGTTACTCATGTTGTTTGCTTTTACATAAAAATCCTGTCTACGTGTGGTTCTCAAACTGCAGGGGCAAGGAAAAAGACCTACATACAACACAATTATATTTCCCAGAACCACTTAATTGATGCAACTCATCATCACATTCATAAAGCAAGCTGGAAAAGAGAACAAACATTGCCCAATATCGTGGCTTTTCCTTCCTAAGTAGTTTTGGCTTCCTCCCTCTGAGTTAATTCTCTAGGGAAAGATTAGTTACTTGCCATCTGATAGATTCAGTTCTGAAACCTTTTAACAGCTGGTTTTCTGCCTTACTTACTTCAGAAACAGAGGAATGGAGGGGACATACTTCGAAGAATCCACTTCCCCGACCAACCATTCCCACCTAGAGTTCATCTCAGCTGGGATTTAAGTGTCACAACGGAAAGCAAAAGGTTCTGGGAAGCAGAGGCCTTATGGCAGTGCACATTCTGTCCTTCCAACTTCCAGATGAAACTTTGAGCATGCTCTTCTCAACAAGCCACAGAAGCCCAGAAGCCTGACTGATCCATGGATAACTGAGCTCACAAAATTCCCCAATCTGAAGGTAACACAAAAGAACATGAAGTCTTTGTAACTCATTCTAATGATGATGAAAAAGCAGTAATATCACATCATACTTTCTAGCAAAGTTCAGGAGGATGACTAGCACTGATCTGTCAGTCACTTCAAAACTCACATGAATTCAAGTGTAAAGGAGGAAGAGCAAAAATTCAATTGTGTTTCCCCAAGCCACAAGACTTCATTTGTACAGACAGTCCAACAAGCCCTGGGGGCCTGCAGGGTTGATATCGCTGGCTGGGACAAAGCTTCCTGTGACAAGGGGGTGCCCACACCACCTTGCTTCGGCAGAATTCAAGTTTTGATTTAAAATGAACTTTCAGCACAGAACTGAAAAGAAAGCCCATCCTAACAGGGACTCCAAAAGCACCACATTCCCTGGAGATGCTAAATACATAACTGTATTCCCTGGTTTGCTGTTTACAATGGTAAATGGGCTAATGACAGCTTTGACTCAGTGCTACTGGGGAAGGCTGGAAGATGACAGGCATTCCTGAAGTAGCGTTTCTCCTTCTGCCTATCCAGGTCCAATACTGCATTAATCCATCACAAAAGGCAGACTGGGGAAATTCTACGTGAATTTTGAGTGACGAAGCAGCAATACATGTTCCAGTAAGAGAAGGAACAGCAAATCTATTAATGATCAGCCAGTAAACTCATGCAACCTCAGCACAGCATGCAGAAACAGGGGATGAGAACAGCCACACAGAACACTGTCAGAAGAAAAAAATGTCCTGTTGGACTGCAGAGCACCAGCAAAGTGGGTGACACACCTCTGCAGAACAGACTGCACTGAGCAGGGCAGGACTGCACATCCACAGGGGAGGGAAGAGGCAAAGCTGAACCTCTTCTGAACAGCACCTGAGAAGAGCCAGAGTGACAGGGTGCTCAGAGCCTCCCTCCCAGCCCTGTTGCTACCTTACAGCGAGCCCCAGGCAAGGCATTTCAGCTTCCTCCTCAGTATACAGCCACCTCAGGGAGAAGAGAGTCCATTTACAAGATACATTTAGGGTGTCTGTGTGTACTGCAGAAATAGCAATTCCAGGATGAAGCAGGGTACAGAGGTTTTCTTTACACCTCCTGCACCTCAGAACACCTCAAATGAAACCAGCAGTTAAACAGCTGTACATGAAAGAACTGCTCTCCATTTGAACAACTCCTTACTGGTTTTACTAGTTTTGCTCAATCCAGAAAATATCTAATTTTTTCCTCACAAGAAATTACCCTTGTGCTCACTTTTGATTTGTATCTCAGGATAGGTAGGAAGGAAATCAAAAAAGTTGGCACAGCTGGCTCCATAATTCTGCTTACCAGTTACACGGGGTAGGAAATCCCCCTTTACATTGTGCACCTACAACATAGATTAAAAAAAAAAAAAACCCTGAGCGTCGCATGAGAATCTATTACAGCTCAGTGTCAGCAATTAAACCCCCACAGGGTGGAGCAGGAAATCTCCTGCCTTCCAGTAACAATGACAGGGTCACTGAAGGAAGAAAAGGACATTCACAGCAAGTCCCAACTCCTCCTGGCAGCAGTGGAGACCCCATTCAAGTCTCAAAGAGGAACAATAAAACAAGCGGCCACCTTTATAGAAGCTGGAATTTGCTGCGTCTTATCTAACCTTATTCCCAGCATCTGCAGTAAAAGGGGAAAGTATCCATCAAAACTTGAGAAAGTAGATGGGAAAGTCACATGCCTCCTCACCCAGATTCCCTATGTCTAGTTCTTGACAGTTCTTCATCAAGACAGGATTTTACATGGAGGGTATTATCCTGGCATAAGACTGGGAGCAATCCTTGCATGAAGGCAGCTGGCCAGAAATACAGTTACCTCCCTTGTGACCAAGACCAGACCAAGCTCCGCAGGACCAGCAGGCAGACAGTGGATTTCAAGCTTCTGCTCCTTCCAGGAGTTGCACTCCAGGGTGCTTTGTCACAGCGAAGAAGCTTTATTTGCTAAGTCCCTCCTGTCATGCAGCCTCACCAAAGGCTGAGCACGGAACACCTGGACTGAGGGACTGAGTTCATGGACAGGAACAGCCACAGGAAAGGAAGTTCAGTGTCAGAGCAGTTTTGGTGAAGAAGGATCCGAGCTCCTCCCAGTTGCACCTCAAATTGCAGAACCTTCCAGCTGGAGCTCAGGAATAGGCAGTTTACTTGCACCATAATTACCTCTGCCTCATGGAAAGCACCGATACTGAGATTCTTTATAAAGAATCTCCAATCCAACCCAGACAAATATGCTCCTGAAATACTGACACATTCCATGCTGGCTACTACATACCCCCTTCAGTGTCTGCAAATTCACCTGGATCCAGGTTTGCATCCCACCAGGGACCATCCCTGCCTCAGCCTGCTGGGCACAGACCTACAGCTTCCCCCCAGTGCTGAACAGGGTGATCCCAGACAAGGAACAGCAGTTTCAGGCTTACATAACCAGCCTGCCAAACCTACCCAGCCTTCAGCCAACCATAAGCATCACCAAGGGCTAATCCTGTGTTTTACCAGACACACCTGGAGGAGAAAGATAATCACTCATGTTGGAATAACAGGCACATTCTCACCACACCTACACAGTAAAACCAGTCAGAGACAAGATTAAACGCATAAAGCAGCATGCACCTCACTGAAGGCTGACACAGCTGAGGGCATGAATGCTTTCCACAAACCACAGCTATTAACAGAGCAACTGTCCTCCAATTTAGACAATTCCTCTATCCAAAACCATCTAATCTAAAAAACTTGAGATTGACTTATTGCCAACAGGCACCTGGCTGAGCAGCGCTTCAAATCCCTGCCTGCTGCCGCTGGCCAGCACATCCAGCTCGGGACAGAGGGAACAGAAACAACATCACTGTTCTGTTTCACTGGCCAGTTTGTCAGCTTGACTCATCCGTGCTGAATATTTCACCCAGCCTCCTCTTTCCTCCTCCTTTCTGTTGGCCATTCTGTTACTAACAAAGCTACTGGACAAAGGGCACTACATGCAAGATCTCAGGACACGCACAAGAATTTAACTTCCACCCTTACTTCCCTGAAATCAGAAATCCTCCTCACCTTTAAGTGGAGTGCAGCTTTCAAGTGAGGCAGTCTCATAATACAGTTCTAGGTAAGTAGGTATGGATGCATTTTATGCTGGATCTTGCAACTCTTTTTTTTCCACTACAGATATCCATAATTCCCAGTGGTTTTCATTCTAAGATTGTGGACCGCAAAGCAGAAGTCAAGCACTGCTGACAGAATTTCTTACCTTTCAGAAGCCCAGACAACGAGGGAGTTGTTCAGGTGCTGACAGAATCACAGGTAGATAAAGGACAGAAAACCCTTGATGCTCTTAAAACTACAGCTCTGATTACTGACAAGCTGCAACATGTTACAGTAAGCTTACAATGGAGCAGTTTCCCTCTCCAGCATGCTGCCACCTGAAATCCTAAAGAAGGGCATGACACAGAGCTCTTTGTTCAAAAAAAAAATCAGGAAACGTAAGAGCTTTACTGGGCAGAAATGGGACTGGGAATTTACACGTCTCCTCCTCCACGTTTATTAAGTCCAGAATTAAGAGGGGGGGGGGGGGGGG
>VZRE01011560.1:176657-190197 GCA_013396775.1 Cephalopterus ornatus
GGTGGGCGGGATGAAGGCGACGGCGCCATCTTGGCGCAGGGCAGAGCTCAACATGGCGGCTCTTAAAGGGGCAGGGCCCGCACCAGGGGAGCGCCTTCACCCGCCCTCAGTTTTTTTGGTGCCAGTGATTCACTGGCGGTTGTTTTTATTCGCCCTGACTCAATGGAGGATACGGGGCGCATAATTTCTTTTTGAACTCACAAAGGATGGTTCAAAGGCGCTCATTGTGATTTCATTAGTGTACAAGCGGCATTTCTGAGGGGTTAAGTGCAGCCAATCTTGACTCGTATACACCGGTGACCGCAGTAAAATTTACACCAGGAAAGGAAGCATGTAATATTTTTATAATAAGTATCTCTGTGGCTATCTAAGAATATTATGGGTATTGGCAACCTCCTGTAGCCACGGGCACGGGATCTGTACCACAGGAGCTGTGATCTCACCTGACAGGGCCCTGGCCTGTAACTAAATTAAACAAACAAACAAACAGACAAACAGACAATTAAGAAGAATTGTTCGTGTCTAGATGCCCTTGTTAAATTAAAATGACCTGAGGAGGGCCCTAATTTTCCATGAGTCTTACAATCTATAGGGTCAGATGTCTCCTTTACATTGCTGACCTCGTGCACATTAGCAAGTAATTGCTGCTGAATTTCAAGAGGAAACTAAGGTGAAGTTACAGGATAATGTTGAACCAATATAAAGGCCAAATCCTGCCAGAGAAGGGCCCTTTGCTCCTGTCCATCCCTTCTTTCTCACTCTGGTCCTTGCCCACATTTCCGCTTCCTTGCAGCACCTTTCACCCTCGCTCCCACCCTGCCCTGAGCCAGCTCACCTCACAGACGTGACAGAAAACTGGCCACTTTTCAGACAAGTTGGCTTTTTGCTAATTTATCTAATCAAACGAGCTCAGCGCAGGGGCAAACAACAACCAGGGAAGGCACAAGTCTGCTGGAGAAGGGGGCAAAGAAAGCCCAGAAAAAAAGCCACTGAGCTATTGGATGGCTCAGGATGTTCCCTGCACACTCTTACAGAACCAAACACCAGTTTTCCTTCCATCTGTTTGTTTCAGTGTTTAACAGAAGTCTAGAAAACAAAGTTTGCATTTGCCTGCACAGACATTCCCTCCTGCTTAGTCACTTCAGGGGTGCCTCAGATGTCAGGTCGGGGTTGGGAACCTTTGGCACAGCGGATGTAGCTGCTTCCTTTCCCTGTGGCTCACTTTTTCCTACTGTGAAAGGGAGACAGAAATTACTCACTCGGGAGAATTACACTTCCCGATTCATCGGGGCAGGTAAAACCTTGTCACAAAAGAGGGAAGCTAAGAGAGGACAGTTTGCTCTCTACACCCCAGTTCTGCAACTGTCACCTCTCAAATACCAATGGAGAGTTCAGCTCCTGCATCCCTGCACTGAAATCCCACTCTGAGGCTGCTATTCCTGCCCATCCACAGCCCAGGGGTCGGGTGATGCTGCAGGGTCTGCTTTAGGTTGTATCGTGACAGTAGGTCATTATTCTCTGATGAACTTTACACTTAGGCTTTCACTTTCTCCACCTGTGATCCATCCCCTTCTCTAATAAAAGTCTGCAGGATAAAATTTTTGAGAGGGTCTGACTGGCTTAAAAATTCGTTTTTCAACATGACTAAAAACTTCCCTCAAAGGGAAATTTCCTCCCCTTGCCATGCTGAAGTAATTACAGCCATGCCACAAAAATTATCCCCTATAGTTATACCGGTGTGAGCGTCCATCCGAACAATACACCGGGATATTTTTCCAGGCAGCCAAAACCCTCTGGCAGCGCTGGCTCTGAGCCTCCAAAAGCCCTCTCCCCCTTCATTCCGGTGACCTAGAGAGCGACCCGAGCCCTCCCTTTCCCCGGTACGCTTTTCCCTATCAGTGTCGTAGCTCGACTCCAGCCTCTGCGACTCCTCCCAGGAAGTCCTGGGAGCAGACGAAGCATTTCGAGGAGAGGGAGAGGGCAGCATGTATGCCAGGGCAGCCTGGGCGGCTGGGACAGGCTTTCCCAGCGTAAACCAGCGCAGCCCAGCTTGATGTAAGTTGGTTTTGCCCCCGTTGTTCCCCCGGCAGCTGCTTTGTCCCTCCGTGTTTGCGCTTGCCGGCGTTGCTGCTGCGCTTGCCGTGCTCCTGCTCCCCCCGTTCAGGGGGATCCTTCATCCCCGAAGCCTCCAGAGTGCACCCCAGGGCAGCCACGGAGTGTTTAGGGAGCACTGGGATGGAGGAGACGGGTGGTGTCCGTGGGCTGGAGGGCAGGAGGTGCTGAGTGACCAGTCCCTGCGATGACCTTTCAGTTGTCACCTCCAAAATCCTCACCGTGCGCTGTCCTGACCCTGGTACTGCCTCCAGTCCTGTGCCAGAGCCTTATGCCCAGCTCTCCCACCAGCTCCATAGCTTTCTGCAGCCTGTTAAAAGGCTGGTTTTTTTACTGCCACACTTTCATTTTGTCCCCTCTTTACAGAACTCATTTGCTTTCCACCCCAAAGCAGTGTCCCCCCACATCTCCTGTCCCCAGGGTACAGCTGTGCCTTGCACGGGGACAAAGGGGAGATTTCACAGTCCTGAGCAATATGATGCTCTGGCTTCCCATTTTTCCATGAATTGTTTTGTTTTTTCCCACCTGGCAAAGAGATGTCAAACCCCACTGGTCTCTGCTGGTGGCTGCTTTGCACTTTTCACAGAAATAACACAAAATGCAGACAGTGGGCACTCACATCCTGCATGTAAGGATAGAAAGTGCACCCAGGAGTACTGAGAACTTACCTGTGGGCTGACCAGCTTCAAACCTGCTTTAATTGATTTTTTGGCAGTTGGTTAAATTAATCCATGGCTGATTAAAATAAAGGCGCATGCATCCTCCAGACTCACTGCTTTTATCTCAAGTACCTAAATAAACTTGAGATGGGTTTGTATGGAGCAGCTTTGCCCAGCCCCAAGAGGCAGGCAGGGTATCCAAACAGCCCTGCCAAGGCACAGCCCCACTGATGAGGAAGGTGGAGGTGCTGTAGGGGAGGAAGGGCAGAGGCAAGAGATAGCTGGGAATCAATGAAACCAAAGGGGAAGCTGACGCTGAATACCAAATTCCCAGAGGATGCCCTCTCACTGATGTCCATACCACTCCCCTCAGTGCAGAGGAAAGTGAGGGAAGCCTGGACTGGGAGGCAGAGGAGGCAGAAGTCATGGTTGCCCTCGTGATCCTGATTTTGTGTGTCATGGGCACAAAGTACAGCCCCAGGACTGTTTGACATAGCAGTGACAACACACAAAGCAGCTCGTTTCACCTTTTCCTTTCTGTGGCAGAACAACCACAGCTTTGGGTCTGGACCTGCCTCATCCTCAGATACGCAGAGTGTTTGCTCAGCTGTGGAGTGATTGTCTCACCCATCTCCCTTGTGTCTGGGGAATTGCAGGTCCGTGCCTGCAGGAGGGCAACAGCAGGAGCCGTGGCATGCTCAGGAGAGCGGGACCGTCTCTGCGTCACTTCTTGCTGAAGAGGAAGAGCAGTGCTGGATATAGCTCGTGCTCCAGAGAGGTATGGAATGCCCAATGGGATGTCCCTGGCTGGCAGCCTGCTCCTGGCTCAGGCTGCAGTGGTGTGGAGCCCAGGGGAGCTCACTGTCAAGCAGTTCACCTCGGCAGTGAGAGCAGAGAAGGCAAGTCAGGAAAATCCCCCCTGCTGCATCTCTGTACCTGCTTATTTCCAGGGAGCCTGTTTAACGGTAGCATTTCATAAGCAAGAGAATGTCCTTCACACAGGAGAAAGCTCATTCTTTGTGAGGCTGCCTTGTCTGATGGTCTCTACTAAAGCCTCTTGGGTGGCAAAGTACTTGGGAAACAGCATCCCGCTCAGAGATCCCAACATGCAGAGCAAGGAAGTCACATGTGGCAGGGAATCAGTGGTGGAAGGTTGTGGATGTCAAGTCTTCTGCATGTGCACTCAGCTCTCCTGTGTGGCTGCCAGGCAAAGTGCACCTAAAGAAACACATCATTCAATTTGGGGAGCAGAACAGGCTGAAACAGATTTGGAGGCTGTGTGGCCCCAAGCCTATGTTGTTCTTCAGCCTGATTGGAAACCACCTGAAAGGGCTGGAGCAGGCAAGGCCTTTCCTCAGAACTGGGAATTTCAAGGCCTGCTGATCTGTTAAATTCTCTGCCCCGTGACCAGCAGCAGCCCCACCTCAAGAGATCAGCACTGGAGATGTTAATATTTCGCCTCCAGCTACCTTTTACTTCCCAAGCCACAAATCCTTCTACTCCCACCCAAATCAGCTCAGGCACAAGGTCTTGTGACCATAACAGCCATGAGCTTGTGCAGAAGGGGCACAGCTGGGGCTGGGGCAGAGGAGAGAAGCTGCCTTAGACCCAGCGACTTCTGCTCGCCCTTGGCTACCTGCCTCGCACCACGGTGAGCAGAGTCCACCCAGTGCCCTCTGAAACACAGGGCTTCTCAGCAGGGTGTTTGCAAAGATCCCCAGTGAGGCCTGAACCTGCACAAAAATCTAAGGACCTCAGCACAAAATATCCTTGGGGCACTTGCCAAATTCTGGTGCAGCCCTGGGGGAACAGCAGAGGGGAGCAGGTAAGTGGGGAGTTCCCGCTGCAGCTGAGCCTGGGGAGGGGGCTGACCTTGTATCCCCCCCACCATCCTGACAGGGCAGAGCACAGACCCCCTCACATCCCAGCTCTGCATCCCAGATGCTTTCACACACCCTCCTCATCCTGGTTCAAATATATTTTACTTGCTGTGGTGACAACAGTTTTCTTGGCTCATTGCTTCAGGGCTGCCCTCCTTGTGCCCCCAGCTCTTCTTGGTGTGTTAAGCATCATTTATTCCCAGTTTCCAGTCCCTTCCCTGCCCGGGTACCTTTTCCCTGCACCAGTGAGTTACAAAGTTCTGCCACTGCCGCTTTTCTTCATCTTCGTGATAAATTCCCCATCAAGCCATCTGACTTCTCCCACTGTGCTTATCCAACTGGAAGGAGGATTTTGCACTCAATGCTTCCTACTGTCTTCCTTCCCAGTCCCCTGAGCCATGATGTACATGGAAATGGCACACCAGTCAGGCACACGGGACCTCGGGGTGTCTGTACATCAGACTGACCTGTGTGCTGTGCTCTCTCTTGCCTGCACTCAGTTGCTGCCTGGTTTTGACATGAACCTTAAATACTAAACCCAGCATATTTTCTAGGATCTAGAGCAAGTCCCTTCACCAAACACTTCAGCAGGACAAAGGAGTAACTACTTCTGCTGATTTACAGAGCAGGGTGGAATAAAAAAGTTTGTAATTCTAGGAAAAGGGGGTATTTTGTGGCTTGTCGAGAGTAAGGAAATCCCTCCAATGAAAGATAGGAGAGGTTATGGAAGGCAAAACCTCAGATCTGAGGTCCTTGGCCTGGCTGTTACAGCTTGGCTGAGCTCATTTGACCCCATGATTTATCCCAACTGATAATGAGGTCTAAGGCTGTGCCAGCTCCCCAGTGAGTGTACAAACACTTCTTTTGTTCACCTCTTTTCCCAGTTCTTGTTGAAACTTGTAAATGAAAACAGAAACCACTGCAACAGCATTACTGCCCTACGGTCAGTCAGCAACAGCCCATGAAGCAATAACTAAAGGACATACCTTCTATTGGGGAAAACACACCTGGGGAGTCACAGCCCCTTTGTGCCTGGACCCATTGGCAAGTGAAAGCTTCAAACTCACTTTCTCTCTCTCCCTTTGCAGGCAAAAATGTCAAGGCCAGTTCAAGCTCGGAGGCTGGAGGGAATAGATAAGAATATCTGGTGAGTTAAGAGAATGTCTGGTTTCCCTGGTGGTACATGTGGTTTCAGACACCTTAAAACCAGATAGAAACCTTGGCAGCCATGCAGCACAGAGCAGCAGCCTCCCCTGGCTGCTTTGCTTGTGTTCAGTGAGCACATCGGGGCGAGTTTGTCCCAGAAGACTTTAACCCTGGCTCAGTTCTGTACCTGCTGCTCTCACTTTATGCTGTGTCAGGTGTTTTGCACCATCCTGAGGGCAGAAAGGCCAGAGCATCACCCTCCCTCTGACCCATCCACCCAAATGATCCCAGCGGCACCCAAACCTGAGCCAAGCTGCAGCACACTGGCTGTAGCCTGGCATCTGCTTCAAGCCCACCCTGGGGCACTGCAAGCAGAGAGGCAGGGGAAGGGCTGCCGCAGGTGCCATTCCCAGCCGCCAGGCACAGCGTGGCATTGGGAAATCTCGAGGAAGAGATTGAAACAAGCTACAAACTGCTGATGATCTGGCTCTTGTTTGGGACAAGCAGCGAGTTCAGCCTGCCTTACCCTCTGCCGAGGCCTTCACAGTGTACGGTTGCTAAATTTTGCAGAGCTGGTATGAGCTTGGAAACCTCCGAGTCCTGTCCTGAATGTGTCTGAGTGGCTTCGGCCACGACCACACACCAGACAGCACAGGAGTTGTTTCCTGGGAGAATAAATTAAAGCCACCCCCCTGTGCAATAGTGCCTCGTCCTTGGTTTAATTGCAACAGGACTGAAATAACCTGTGCTTGGTCCTGCCCACCTGTGAGCAGAGGGGTGGCTCTGCAGGAGGGACACCAACCCCGCTCCCTTCCAAAGGGATGCTGCAAGCAGAGCCGATGCCCGCGTGCTGCCCAGACTCTCTGTAAGTGCTTCTCTCTCCCTTTGTTCTCCCCAGGGTGGAGTATGTGAATCTGGCTGTTACCTATTCCAAGGTGAACCTGGGCCAGGGCTTCCCTGACTTTCCTGCACCGGACTTTCTGCAGGAGGCACTCAAGCAAGCCCTCGGCGGGGGGAACCACATGCTGCACCAGTACACCAGGGCCTTTGTGCGTGCACAGACCCCCTCCCTGCCCCTCAGCCCTGGCTGCCTCAGGCCTCCTCAGGCAGCAATAAGCAGGGCAAAACACACATCCAGCCTTGACCCAAGCCCCCTGTTCCCAGGGCTGTAACTCCCTGCTTTAGCAGGGTGTTTGAAGCAGCCGGGCTGAGAGATGCCTCATGGGGTCCTTGGCTGCCCAGGCCCCTTACAAGGGTTCATTCTTGTTTTAGGAGGCTCCTGCAACCTAATTCCCGCTCTCCTCTCACCCTGCAGGGACACCCGCCTCTGGTGAAGGCCCTAGCCCAGTTGTTTGAAAAGCTTCTTGGACGAGAGCTGGATCCTACGACCAATGTGATGGTGACTGTGGGGGCATACCAGGCCCTTTTCTGCTGCTTCCAGGCTTTTGTGGATGAAGGTGATGAGGTAACCCAAGATTTGGGCTTGTTGCCCTGGCAGCTTTCCCCCAGGAGAGCCCCTTCTGGCTGTGGGTCTGCCATGAGTTGCAGGCTAGTTTTCATTGACCTTTTCCAAAGCAAAGACAGTTTTAACTCCATTCTCCAGTTTCTGAACTTCCAGAGGAAAAAATTATCTGCTGAAGGGCACAGTCTCATTTCTGCATAAGGCAAAATAACCCTTTTTGCCCTGAGTGGTGGTTTTCTTTCCTGACACTGCCCAGAGGCACTGCAGATTCTCCATTACAGTAATTCAGGGATTAAAATATCCTGTCCCTCCCATTGCTCTCTGCACCCACCAGGGAAGGTCTGAGCAGGACCAGGAGGGTGCTGACATGTCCCTTTCTTCCAGGTGATAATCATTGAGCCCTTCTTTGACTGCTATGAGCCAATGGTGAAAATGGCTGGTGGGACACCTGTGTTTATCCCACTGAGACCGGTGAGTGGGTGGAGCAGGGAGAGTCACGGCAAAGTGAGCGAGGAGGAGAGTGGCAAGCGAAGTGCACAGGTAGCAAAGCAAACCAAGATTCCCCTCTGTTCTCCCTAGAAAGCTCCAAAAGATGGAAAATTGATGTCTAGTGCAGACTGGCAGCTGGACCCAGCTGAACTGGCTTCTAAATTCAGTGAAAGGACAAAAGCCATCGTCCTGAACTCACCCAACAACCCTCTGGGCAAGGTAACACCTGTGACTGGCCCTGGGAGCTGCTGGGGTGCTGCAGCTCACCCAGCCACATTGGCAGTGCAGTAGTGACTCAACTTTCCTTGCACACACGGAAAATGGGCTTTCTGAAGGCCCCACATGCTGTGCTCACTCTTCTGGTGTTTTTAAGCCTTGTCTTTGGTGCCAGCAGTGGCTTTGCCCTGTTAGACCTGTCAGCTCCTGCCCTCCTGACTTGGGAGATGGTGCTGTCAGGGTGGACAGCCTTCATGGACAGGCAGGGACAGGCTTGGAAATGCTCCTGCTGCATCCCTGCCCCGTTCCCTTCCTGCTGCAGGTGTTCAGCCGTGGGGAGCTGGAGCTCCTCGCAGAGCTGTGTGTGAAGCACGACATCCTGTGCATCAGCGACGAGGTGTACGAGTGGCTGGTCTACGACGGGAAGGAGCACATCCGGATCGGTGCGGAGAGGGCCTGGGGGCCTCCTCAGGGGAGGCAGTGGTGATTTCACTGGGGTCCCCTGGAGATCCCACAGCCTGCCTTGCATGCGCAGCTGTACTAGGCACGAACCCTCGTTGGAGGTGTTTTGCTGCACTCCAGTCTCAGCCTCCAAACCAGGTGTTACACAGGAGCCCTGACTTCAGAGCCAGAGCAAAGAGCCCTTTGGCTCCAGTGAAACTGAGGTTTTTTCCCATGCTTTGCAAAGCCACAGTTTTCTGAGTGTCTCTAGTTTCGGGAAATCCATTTCAACACGATTTCAGGGGCCTGTTCTTCCAGCTGCAGTAACATGCAATCACCCTGTTGCAGGGTGATGGTGCTTGGCATCTCCAGGAGCCCCTGGGGCTGGGTACATGAGCATGAAAATATTTAATTAAAAAGAGATGCTCTTGAGAAACCTGGCTGCCTTGAGGCTCATCCAGGTGAAAGATGTGCTGTGAACACACAAAAGATCACGATGGGTTATGGTGGGCAAAGAGCTCCCAGAAATGAGCACACTGAGCTCTACCACTGGGGTTTCTCTCCTTTCATTGCCAGCCAGCTTGCCAGGGATGTGGGATCGCACGGTGATCATCGGGAGTGCTGGAAAGACCTTCAGTGCCACTGGATGGAAGGTGAATGCCCCATGCGGCACCTCATTGTGTCCCCATCCCTATCTTTTTGCCACAGCACGGCACTGGGGACACTGCGGCCACATGCTCAGCTTTGAGCCTCGGGGTCTGGAAGCACCAAAGCTGCTTTAGGAAAGCTGTGTCTGGAAAATACCCAGCACAGGCAAATAAAGGGGAGTGTGAGCAGGTTCCCAGGGACTTACCACCTTCCTCCTCCTCTCCTGGCTGCAGGTGGGATGGACTGTGGGACCCGACAGGCTGCTGCAGCACCTCCGCACCGTGCACCAGAACTCCCTGTCCCACTGTGCCACCCTTGCCCAGGTAAGGCAGCTCCCTGCAACTGGCCCTGACATTCCTGAAGCAGGGGCAAGAGATAGTCCTTTTTCCCATGGCTGACCTGAAAGGCACAGGGAGCTTATTTATGGTGCCCTGGAGGGGCTCCTTCCCCTCTCTCTATAGTTGCCCCATTGTGGGAGAAAGAGGAGAGTCCAGCCCTTTGGGTATATTCCTTACCTTGCATTGACAAATCTAAGGGGCCATTTGGAGAGGCTGGAGGCAGAGTTCCTTAATCACCTGTGAATTGCATCAGAGCAAAGACTTTAGTTCCTGAACAAGCCTTGGCCATCTTCCCACTGGGCACTGGCTCCTCTCTCCTTGCAGGAGGCCGTGGCTCAGGGTTTCCAGAGGGAACTCACACTCTATGGCAAACCAGAGAGCTACTTTGTCCAACTGCCCAGGACACTACAGCAGAAGAGGGACTTGCTGATCCAGAGCCTGGTTGCTGTGGGGATGAAACCCATCGTCCCCGAGGGCACCTACTTCCTGGTGGCCGACATCTCTGAGTTCAGTGAGTCAGCTGCAGCTCTGCCCAGGGGGGATAAGTGTGGGGGGCAGCTCAGAGGGTACCGCTGGCAGGGGCAGGAACCTGCCTAAAGCACCACCAAAGCAGGGATGGACAGTGCATTCCGCATCCAAGCTCCGACGATGTGGGTTTGGGGCACGCGGCAGCCACCCCAGCCCCTGTCCTGCTGTGCTTCTCCTGCAGAATCTGATGTCCCCGAGGTCCCCAACTCAGATGAGCCCTATGACTACAGATTTACAAAGTGGATGATGAAGAACAAGGTAACTGTGAATGGCCCTTCCTGCTGCACTTGCCCTGGGTGGGCTTGTGCCCTCCCCACTGGCTGCACCTTTGGGAGCCAGAGCACGACACCTCTGCCGGCCTGGCAGCTCCTGGCAGGGGGGATCTGGAGGGGAGGGCTTCACCCACGCTGGGGCAGGGCAGCCCCAGAGCAGGAAACTCAGCTCCATGTGCTTCCTTCTTCCCAGGGCCTTGCTGCTATCCCACTCTCTGCTTTCTACAGCGAGGCCCACAAGAACAACTACACCAATTTCATCCGGTTCTGCTTTGCAAAGGTGAGACGTGTGACAGCACCAGGGAAGGTGAGGTTGGGAGTAACAGTCAGGGCTGGTTTAATGAGATAAATGCCAAGAAGAAATGCAGAGTGGGCAGAGGACCCTGAGCATGGCATTCCACTTGGAACAACCCCTCCTCCAGATGTGTGAGCCGAGCCAAGGGCAGCAGGTGTGCAGGGCCATCCTAAGCTCGGCCCCATCAGCATCCTAAATGTCTTGGTCAAGGCAGGGAGTCTCTGGGTGTGTCTTTAGCTGCCCGGTGGCTGTGACTGTCTCACACTGAACACACTGCATTTGCCACGTTCAGGAATGAGAACAGGATTTTTGTCTGAATGATGACTGCACTGAGGGAAAATGGGATTTGGTTGGAGGCCGCTGACCAAACCTGTGGTATTTGTTTAGGAGGAAGCTACACTGAAGGCAGCAAATGATATACTGGAAAAATGGAAAAAGGAGAAAACCAGTTCCTGAGTGCACCGGAGTCCCCTTGGTCCTCACCTGCCCTGAATACTCTTCTTCGTCTTCTTCACTTGTCTACAAACTTTGATACCTTCTTACTTCTGTGCTTTCAGCCATTTTCTGTCAGACAAATGGGTAAGAGGTTTGCCAGGCCCAGGATCTGGGAACACTTTTGCTGCGAACTGGTCACAGGGAGGCCCTGTGCACTGACAGTATTTGATGTTTCTTCTTACGTTTAAAGACTTTGCTAATCATTTCTGGGATGTATCCAGCAAGACACAAGGTAAGGAGGGCTCCAAGTGACTTTTCCATCACCAAATTCTGAAAAGGTGTTTCAGGACCTACCTTTAAGGCCATGGTGAGGAGTTAAGTCTGGCTTGTCTTGCTCCACATCCCTTCTCGCGTAATCCAAGGTGCAGGACAACATTTCCACCAGCACTCAGGTTCCCACGGGACTGTCCAGTATCACCAGCCATCAGGAGGGTGACTCATATGATCTTGGAGATTATAAATCCAGTAAGATGTTGCTTTTCAAACCTAACCATTTTCCCATTACTTTTTCCTGTTGCTCACTGGGGAAGGTGGCCACAGAATGCGTGACCAGTTTCCCCTAGAAAACAGCTTTTATCCATATCCTGGCTATTGCCAAACCTTCCCTGTGCACCCCCAAACTACTCTGGGCACTCTGTCAGGGCTTGGCAGCATAGTCCAGTGTGCAGAACAAAACCTTTAGGCCTTTGATCAGAGCACATGGTGCCTGGGGAGGATGGGCACTGTGGCCTCAGGCTGCTCCTGCTGCTGGTGCCCCCACAGCCTCCCACCCACTGGGCTGGTGGGGCGACATGAGCAGAATTCTTGCATCAGTCTTGATTTAAGCCTGGATAAGAATGTAAAACATCATCATCAACCACGCAGGAGTTACGTGCACCTGACTGCGCCATGAGTGTTTGTAGCAGTTAAATTATTAAAGTGGAACTACTGCAATCATGGAAGAGTCAGTGTCTCTGTACTGACTGTAGGGCCGACACAGCTCTCCTGGAGACTGTGGTGGTGGCTGCTCGTCCCACCCAGGCTGGCAGGGAGCAGCTCCACAGGTTTTTCTGTGTGGGACTGATCGCCTTGGAGCCAATGCTGCATGGAGCAGAGGAAGGGAGGCAAACAAACCTGCTCTCACTGGTGGAACATGCCAGGCTCACCCGCTTGCACCGCCTGGGTGGGTGCTGCTGAAAGCCCTTTAGCACCCACTTACCTACCAAACATGGGGAGAGCTGCAACTGCTGAAACAGAGGAAGAACCATGAGATTAGATTATTGACATGAAGATTAATTGCAACATCCCCACCCGTGAGACATCTTGCTCTAGGCCATGGCACAACCTGCAAGGGGCAGGGTGCATCTACACGTTGCCTAACACGCAAGTAGTGCTTGTGCAAAGAGATACAGATGTGGCTGCCTAAAGTTTACATACACCCCCCCTAGACCCTGCCAATGGCTATAGCCAGCATTTAGTCTTCATTATTGTTTTGGGGATGAAGCACAACTCTCCAGAAAATCACATCTCAAGAGATCCGCAGATGGTGTGCATTCAGAAAGAAAAAACGAGAAGGAACCTCAAGGAAGAGCTGCAACCCCAAGGTACATTTGCTCCCGACCACTCAGAACGTTTCTATTCGTGAACTAGACTGCCTCGGGTGTCTCTCCCTCGCACCATCGAACAAAAGCACGAAGCTAAAAATCTGCCCCGCGGCAGAACTGCAGCAGTTCCCGCGTGCCCCTGCGGTCACCCATCCGCCCGCAGAACGCGGCGGGCCCGCCTTAGCTTCGCACCCGCGCGGGCGCCTAAGCGCGGCCAACGTGACGCCGGGACCCCGCCCCCTCCGTGGGCGGTGCCGGCGCCCTCCGCCCAATCGCAGTGGCGGGGGCGTGGCCGGGAGCGCGGCAAAGATGGCGGAGGCGGAGGGCGGCGCGGGGAAGCGGCGGCGGGGAGCGCAGGTGGGGCGGGGGCTCCCCGGGGACCAGCCCCGAGGGGTAACGCGCTCCCTTCCCCCGCAGGTCGAGGACAGGAAGGTGGACTGGCGGCGCTGGAAGGAGGAGAGTAAGGGAAGGCCGGGCACACGTGGGGGCTGCGGGAGGGTGGGACCGGTGTTTAACGCCAGGCGCCGTTCCCCGCCCCAGGGAAAGCGGAGAAGAAGAAATGGAAGGAGATGAAGCTGCTGAAGAAGCTGGAGAAACAGCGGGTGCGGGAGCTGGCAGAACAGGAGGCCAAAAAGAAAGAGGAGCAGAAGGAAGACAGAGGTGATGCCGCTGCGACCCGGTGGGGAGACGTGGGTGGGAAAAGCTGGGAGAACCGGGCTGTTAAAAGCCGGTCGGTGCTACAGATGGATAGGGAAGGTGACACTTCTTAGGTCCAGTATATATCAGCCCCCCGTGCCCAAACAGGCACGAACAGCGAGCGCTGCACAAGGGGCCATTCTTAGGTGACTGTGATGCCAGCTACTGTCGGGCCGTGGCTCTCTCGTGGCTCTGCTCCCCGCAGCCGTGCTTCTGTCTCCCGGCTCTCCCTGTCCCCAGGCCGTCACTACCCGCTGATCTCCCTGTCCCAGGCCGTCAG
>VZRE01011560.1:197528-208284 GCA_013396775.1 Cephalopterus ornatus
CCCGCAGCATGGCCGTGCCGGTGGGGACCGCCCCCTGGGCGCTTAAAACGGGCCGCGGCCGCCGCCGGGGGAGGGCGCTGCGCGGCGGCGGCATCGCCGCTTTAAGGAAGCGCGCGCACGGCGCGGGGACAGCGCGGACCCCGCGGCGGGAGCGGGAAAGATTTACCGGGAATGGCTTTACCGGGAATGGCTTTACCGGGAATGACGGCACGGGACGGGGAGCGGCACACGGAACAGGACCCAGCGGTCAGCGAGGCGCGGGACCCGCGCTCACACCGCGGCCGAGAGCGCCCGCAGGTGTTGCCGAGGGAAAGGCACCGCTCTCGCACTCGGGAAGGGAAAGCAAAACCATCCCGGGAAGCAGGAGGTGGCTGGGTCCCCAAGGCTCGGACGGCCCGGCCCAGCCGCTCTCACACTATGGACACCGCAGCCCAAACTCCGGTCACAGCACCGGGAGAGGTTGGCACGAAGTCACCCCGTTTAGTTAAGGAAGCGTTATAAAAATAGCGTTTAAAAAGAAGGAAGGAGTTTTAGAGTGATTAAGTGTTCACTACACACTGTTCTGGCAATTCTTTCCAAGCAAGGTGGGAAAAAAAAAGTGCTATCTGTTCCTTTCTTTGAGGAAAGGGCGTTTCAGAGGAGTGCCCCAAACAGCTAAAACAAAGACTGACATTCCTTAAGAGTAAGCAGCCTCTGCTGCCACGAACACCCCAGATCCCTAAAGCAACTTCTGGCCTTCATTCTACTCCCTGCCAGAGTGTGAATAATTCTAGTTTAGGTCACACAAATCAGTCTTTTGAGTGACCACCACCACCAATTTGATCTCTAGTAGCTTCTACCTGATTGACAAAGATGCAGTTTCCTGAATTCCAGAGGGGTGCAGGTAGAGCAGACCTGTCCCTCCCAGGGAAGGCTCATCTTACCCCACACCCAGCACACTGTCCCGTTGAGACCTCCCACCCTAAGCTGGTAATTAGACTTTTTTTTCCTCCCCTCAGTTCCGTTCTTAAAGAAAGGAGAAAGTGTTGGAGTAAAGAAATGAATGTCCCCAGTCACTGAAAAGTCAACTCCTTTCAACAGCAGGACAGAAGTCCTACCACACAAGAGGGAAAAAAGGAGGGATATAAAATAGCTTTTTATGTGGGAACCAGCCTGTCTGGGTTTATCAAAGATGTTCCAAGCTCCCCCCAAACAATTCAATCAATTTAGCGGCCATAGTCTGGATAAGGCTACAAAATTTATCCCAGAGAAGCTTTCCAGCAGCCAAAGCTCTCATCACATCCCTTTAAACCACTGCAGACTCCTTTCTAAGGCATTCACTGTCACCCCCCAAGGTAAGGTGCCATAACATGAGCCCTTGGACACCAAGGAAGGGAGAAGACAGCAAAACACCTGCACCCGACAGCCACCTGCACATCCCCTGTGCCTTACTCGACCATGTGCAATGCTCCAGCCCAGCTCCTGCCCAGGCAGGTCAACCTCCAGGGCCCAAAGCTACTCTGAAAACATGCAAAGTTCACCTCCAAGTGATTCTTGATTTGCCTGCTGCTTCCTCAAGGTTACTTTAAGGAGACTTCCAGCCGTTCAGAGCAGGAACCCTCATGGATAGTCCCATTACCAGTGACAAAATCCAGCATAAGGGAACCCCTGCACTTGTCAGGGGGACTCAGAGTGGACAGCCCAGGCCAGATATTCAGGGAGTGAGAGCAGAGCTTGTACATGGAATGGGAGAGCTGCAGCAGCATTTAAAGCAGTTCTGAGGCAGAAGTGTTTGGAGCAGGTCCAATTCTGCCACAGACCCCCTCTGGTTCTACATTTGGAGAGAAACTCCCAGTTGGCTGTTTGGCCACACCAGGTCTGGCCAACAGCCTCCCTAGTGCAGATACCCCGAGAGCTGAGTCCACGGGACCACCTGGAACGGCTCAGAAAGAAGAACATCCATCCAGTGACTAGAGCAGACATTACAGAGCTGTCCTGGTCTGCCTGTCCCATTTTTCTTGGAGGAAAACTGTACCCTCTAGAAAAGATTGCAGCAGAGAGGGGTAGTGTTGCCACAGGTATTAATTACAGATTGCTTTAAACCTTCAGTTGCTCTTGCAACACAGCAGCAACACCTGGCTGCACCTGTGGTACTCGAGCACCTTCTGAAGAGGCAGAGATTGCTTGGGATTGCCAACAAGAACACAGGTACATGCACCAACCTGTCCTGCAGTCTCCCTACACACCTTTGTGAGATTTACAGCAGCCTGTGAAGAATTGGCCTTCAGTGAAGGGAATGACACCAGTAGGAGAAAAGCTGAAGGCTGCCAACATCCCTCCTGCCAGGGCAACTCTGGGCCAGCAGCAGCTTAAGTAGGTCTTACAAAGACTGACCTTTAACAAATTAATACCCATAAATACCAAAGACTGCAGTGTCTAAGAGCCACACAGAGGTGAGCCAGCACAGCACAGAAAGAAAGGGAAAAGCACGCTGGATTAGTGTTCAATAAAGAGCTTCTGCACCACCCAAGCACCTGGGTGCTGGCACTGTCTCCCTCTGAGGTTCAGGGTTTCTGCTCAGCTCAAACTCTGTAGTTTCTCTCTGTCCACGTTCACCTGAGCCTGCTTGACTGTATCGGAAGTGCAGCACGTTTCTCTCAGGAGGAACAAGTGTCCAGCTCAGGGCTGACTCCAACAAGACCAGCACACAGCAGCAGATCAGCCCCAGCAGTCACTAATGACAAGTTCTTGTGTAGCTGCTGGATTGTGCCAGAAAAGGACTCTTATTTAGGTCAGAACTGTACCACATCTCTTCCTGGCAAGAAGTACTTTGAGACAATACCAAGGTTAGTGTGACCAGAGCTCAATGCAGGGTAGTATTATGTGAGCCACTGAGGCAGAAAACCCCAGAGCTGTGCCTGCAATGACACGTCTGTCTTTCTGTCTTCATTGCACATGATCAAGTGTCTGTTTCTTGTGTTTCAGGATCCTGATTGTAGCTGGATATGCTCCAGTTCAGAGCCAGGAAAGCAGCCCGAGGCCCCCCTGCAGCCACAATCCTGCTCTAAGGCTGTGCGTAGTAAGGCTTGACTTGGAACTACACTCAGGGATTAAAACCACCAGTCTTGATTTCAGGGAGACCGCATCGATAAGGCAGTTCTGGATTCAGGCAGTTTGAGTGCACAAAGCCACCAGCTGTCACCATGTCCTCCCACCTCAGCTTCCCAAGGCCTTTTCCCAGGCAAAGGGGTCCAATCACCAGAAACTGATTCCATCTTCCTCTTCACACACCCCAGGGTTGGCCAGGTGCAGACAGGAGGGAGGAGAATCCAGAAGTTACTTGAATGGCAGAATGTGTGACTTCACTGGAATACATTCTGTTCACAGCAGGAAGATCCTTCTATGTTCACCCACCACAGCTCACTGGACTCAGTCTGTCCTTTCCCCATCAGAAGTTACTCTGAGTGTTACTTCCATGATGCAGGAGTCCATCCCTCCAGGGATATGCAGACAGAAGGTTTCTTTCTCTCCAAACTTAAAGTCATTAAAAAAAAAGATACAAAGAACTGCTTTTGGCAGCAAAGAGGCATTTGAGACTTGGAAAAAATCTGGAGTGCAGGACCCAAGTAGATGGGGAAGTAATCAGTCCTTGACCTAATAAATAGAGTAGAAGGAAGTCTTCAAGGTGGCCAGTAGCCCAAACAAAACCTGAAGTCCTGCAAGGACCACGAGGAGCTTTAGTGCACCACACTCCATGGGGGCATCTCCTGGGATCCACTGCCACAGCTTCTCTGACACCTTTTGTTAGGCCCATGGACTATTTGGAATCCTGAAGTTCCTTTGCCTTCTTCAAAATCAGATGAACATCAGAGATAGGATAATCCTATGGCAAAGAAACAAAGGGATTTCAGTGACCCCCCCCAGCACT
The DNA here is from genome assembly GCA_013396775.1 of Cephalopterus ornatus. Classification (NCBI taxonomy): domain Eukaryota; kingdom Metazoa; phylum Chordata; class Aves; order Passeriformes; family Cotingidae; genus Cephalopterus; species Cephalopterus ornatus. The sequence continues at coordinate 201,436 of VZRE01011560.1, forward strand.
CCTGCTACAGACTGTTTCACTCCAGCAGAGCAAACCTTGACAACAACATTCCCGGCCTATAATAACACACTGCCATGTTCAGTTACTCCCCTAACAGCTCCAGTTTCCTGTTTTATAACTGATCAAACCTCAACACCCTTCAAGGAGGTTTGTTGCCGTTTTACTTTGTCCTCCAAGGGCACAGTAAGCTGGGCTGCCCCAGGGCTCTCTTCATGCCAGACAGCCTTATCAAAGCCAGTATCTTGCACAGCCCAAAGCAGGAACGGGCAGAACCTGAGATATCCAACTGTGCAGCGCAGGTGTTTCCAAGCCTCAGGCTCTCGCAGATCTTAGAACTAAACAAAACCCTCTGGCCAAAAAAACGTGTTACATAGGGTTTCACATCTTTGCTCAAAATTACTCAGTTTTTTTGCAAACCAAACAAACATTAGAAACCTCCAGTCTATCATAACTTCTCTACAGGCTAGCATGGATGCACAAGCAAAAGATTCCCCCTCCCAGTAATGAGTGTGCTGCAATATCCCTGCAGATCTTCCTGCATGCAGACATTGGAAGTGTGGTACTTCTCTTGAGACAGGCACAACCTCCTGCCTTCTCACATACCATCATCCTTTCTCACAGAACTATTTTTAGACTTTTCAAACTGCTCCCTATGCCCACTATATTTAATCCTTACCTGTAGCAGCCTCATGTTCAGAGTGAAGTCTCCTTCCAGCAACTGGTCCCGGATGAGTCTGAAAGATGGAAGTTATTCCTGCTACTTTTGACTCTTTACAGAGGAACTTCAAAAGCACAGATGATGCTATGCCCTTAAAGAGGTTCTGAAAACACTTTCACTGCCTGTGCGAACAGTGACTGTAACCTGTTCACCAGATGCTTTAATACACACCTACAGACGACTCAGTGGATTTTGGGAAAGGAGGGAAAGAGGAGAACAGGAGGACTCCCTGTGTACTTACGTCAACATGGCACAACAGACGAGCAGGAGGAAGTCGAAGCGCTTGTCGTCGGCAAACAGGGAGTCCCAGATCCGGATCACGTCTGGCAGCAGGAACTCTTGGGACAAGAGCAGCGTCAGCCAGCGGAAGGCAAAGAACTGGGGTTTGATGTTCTGCTCTTGCTGTCAGACAGGCACCAGGTAAAGAGTGAATACGTGCTCCTGGCCAGCTCCCTACAGGCAAGAGATGTGCCCCATGTCTCCATTCCCATTCTCCTCCCTGCTCTAAGCACCCAGCTCCTCCTGCAGCATCAGCAAACCCTCTGCCTCCTTTGGAGGCTCTCCAGACAGAGATTTTCAGTGCAACCACGCTCTACATTTAAAGCAAAGCCATAAAATCATCCTCTGTCCAGTGGAGTAAAGGAAGCTTTTCTCCCTAACAGCACTATTTGTGTTAGTTCCGTTAAACCTGCCAAGGAATTGTAAAGTTCCTATTTGAACAGCATTTTATCTGCAAAGCTGCAGCCCTCCCCCACTAGCAGAGGCACTGTTTGTCAGGATTTCCTCTCCTTCCCAGAAGCCCTGTATTTATCAAAAAAAGTTTACTATTCAAAAAGAGAAACAAAGATGGAGTGAAATTCACACTGATGGTGAGTCAAACAGGCTGTAAGCACTTCCAGCCTGAAGCTTTCCTGTTTTCTGATGTTAAATCCAAGGGACCATAAGTTTAAATAAAGGTCAAACAGGTTCAAGATCCTGCTGACATTCTCAAGGACTAGACGCTGCATGGCCAAGACCATTTCCTGTCAGCCAAACATTAAGCAGTTTATTTTCTCCCCACTGCATCAGCCACCAGCCAACATTGTGGGTAGTGTCACTGTGCTGACAACCCTTCTTTTGGACTATAAAAGAAATATATCCTGACTTTTACAGATGGAAAAAGATCTTGGTGTGATTTGGTGAAGGTTGAAGCAACAAGAACAGCTTTCCCTTCCAAATCCTCCTTGGACTTTCACACCAAGTGGACCGTAAGAGTGAGAATGTTCATAACAAAAGCTGCCTTCTATGTCTTCTATGAAAGTCCTGCAAACCCAAGGCACTCAGAGACCTTTGGATGAAGGAGACTGGTAGAACTGGCTGGGTGGGATTGTCCAGCTCACTGGATTTCACCTCTCCTTTGGAATGATCTCCATGCAGTTTAAGTCAGTGCTGTCAGGGCAGCCAGTGGCAATACAAGTGTGTGCATGGAAGGGGAGATGTTTTTTGTTCTGCAGCCTCAAATTCTGAACAACTCCACAGCAAACTCATGTTTTGCCTGATAACCACAAGAGAGTAAAGGCTCCAGCTAAACACAGGTGACCAAGGATCATGGCCAAATCCCCTGGGACTCCCAGCTGGAAGCCGTGCAACCACCATTGTTTGCTTCTAGAGCCAGATAGAGGAGGAAGCTTTGTGTCAGCTCACCCTGGGCTCACTTCAAGCAGGCTGTTTCAGCTCATAGGTAAGAGTCTCTATGTCCCACAGGCAAAGCTTTCATATCCCCTCTCTGTTCTCTTCAAGCACAGTTTAACAAAACTAACATTCACTCTTAAGCTCCACTCCTCCTATCCCACCCCAGACCCCAGAGAAACACCTGGCTCCGCACCAGTTTCAGATACAGCTCCACATCTTTCTCCTTCAGGGTGGAGTACACCTTCTCCATCTTGTAGGTGATACCACACTGAGAATCATCCAGGCTCTTGATGAAGTTGTCCCGAATTTCAGCCATTAGATTGGTAAAGCAGAAAAAGGTGTCTGCTTCAGCATGTTCTGGGGAAAGAAAGTCAAGTCATGGGGGAAGAGAGGAAGCACCACTGACAGAGGAACACGGCTTTAGAACTGTTCCTGCTCCATAATCTCACTGCTGTATTAGATTCAAGGAGTGGATCCCACCAGATCTTGGCTTGCTTGGTCTGGCACAAGGCTCAACAATCATTTTTTTCCTTCCTTCTTTTTTAACTAGAAATGTCTACAGAGCCCCTGCAGACACAGACGCTGTGTGTAACACAAGGTCTCCATGACACCAGGTCACAAACCAGTTATCTCTGCCCAAGAACATTATCTGCTCTCCCTGCCACCAGCACACACCCTCAGAGCTTCCACAAAGTAGAAGCAACACGCAAAGTCCTCCCATTCCATTCTTTTCTTACCATGTATGTGTAAGTATGAGCAAACAAGAGCTTCTAAAGGGATTCAGTGCAACTTAGATCCAAGGACAACAAACAAAAACCCCTCAAAAATCCTCACCTCTCATGTCCTCACCACTCCCAGCCCCTTCAGCTCCTACCAATTTGCTTTGATCCCCAAAACTCCTCAATGCCATGCAGAGAACTCCCAGCACAACAGCTGTTGCTGGGAGTTCAGAAGGGTCCCTCACCTTTCCACTCGCTGTTCGGGTCTGTAGCAAAGGTGTAGTAGAGAGGCCCCACGATCTCATTCATGCCCTGAACGTAGGCTATCCCAGGATTTAGCTTGGCATAGATGAACAGGATCCTCTCCACCACCTCCCAGTGAGCTTCGCAGCCGTTGGGCAGCACTTCGTACTCGCTCAGAGAACTGGGGGTGGTTTTAAGAGGGGAGCTCACCTGGAAAACAAGGCAAAAACCACAGCTGGATCAGGATAACCAACTGGCACAGATCATTTAGTACACGTGCCAAGCTTGACTTTAAACACACACAGGCCCCCAAAGGATTTGGGCAGTTTGTACTAAGAGAAAGGGGAAGCACACAGGCAGTGGAACCCTAGTGCTGCTGTCCCTGAGGAATGAATCAGCCTGTGCAGCAAGTTTCCCTGAATCATTGCACCACGTGATCCCATACAGCAAGGAACCACAGCAGTTCTACTCTGTCAGTAGTATGAGGGAAGGTACTGATCTGTTGTGGTAGAAACCACCTTCCCCAACAGCACATGTGCTGTGACACTCGGGAAACAGGGAAGGGACAATACACATTTTAGCAGATAACCAGCTCTTCTAATCGCAGCTTTCTGAGCTCCAGTGCTCGATGACTATGTAAACTTATAATAAATTCATGGTAAATTAACTCTTTAGAGTTTTGTTTCTATACAGGAGGGCACATGTCAACTTGTGACTCCAAAAACCAATCCTTAAAATTAAACACAGCTCTAATTCCCTGCTGTCTGTCAGACACATCAACTGGTTCTACATGTTCAGTATCTGCTGGGGTATTTCCTTAATTTCACTGCACAAGCAGCAAGAGAAATCAGCTGAAGGAACACCCTTCCCCTTCCCAGTTCCGAGGCCCTGCCCCGTGCCCCAGGACAGCCCCAGCCCCGGGCTCACGTTGGTGACCCCGCTGCGGTTCCGCGCCACCGTCTGCGACTTGAGCGTGGTCTGTTCCACCCGCCGCCGCAGCGTCTCGAACTCGTTCTGGGGGTCCAGGATCAGGAGGCAGGGATAGTCCGTGGGGCGCTGGAAAAACGCCATGTCAGGGTACAGCCTCCTGGGATGGACACAGAAGGAAATCAGGCACAAGGAGGAAGGACGTGCCCCACGTCGAATGGGAGGCCTGGTTTAATATTAAACTCGGTTTTCAAAGTACAGTGTGTTACCAGAACCTCTCGGGTTCAGAACCTTGGGCCTCACACACCTGACATCTTTGTCTATCTGCAGAAGCACCTCGTTATCCTTGAAGTAAGTGTTCCATCGACTGTCTGGATTGGGATTGAGGGGCTAAAAGGAGAAACAGCAGAAAAAGAACAAGCGTGTTTCACACATATCAAAATCCCTTTTTGCTGTCCCTCTGCCACAAAGCACCACCACAGTCCTAACACATCAGGGTCATGTTTCTTCTCATATTTTCAATGCTTTTTCACTTGTCTCAATGGTTTTGTTCCCAGGTCTCCTGCCTCATGTCAATGAGATTTCTGATTGCAGCTCCAACCCCGTATAACGGAGATGGGTTTTGGACTTGGGGTAAGAACTACCCACCCACCCAGTACTCTGGTGTTCTGGTTATGAGCTACAAGCATCCCCTTCTATTGCAGCTCTGAGAAGGCTGATTAAGCACCACCCCTGTGCCCAGGAAAAAGGAAATACATATTCCATGAACAACTTGTCCTGTATCTGACCAGTTTCCTAATATGACAAACTTAACTGCCCCCTTCACACACCCCCCCTCTCTCCACACCAAAATCCACACAAAGTTAACAACTAACCAAGAAAACAAAAGCAGCATTCCAAGGGATTCAAAGATCACTGTGACCCGTCTGTGTGGTTTTACAGACACACCAGTTTTACACCACCAAGGCTCCAGGGATCAGAAGGGCAGGTCACTGAGAGGAGTGAACGTTCAGGGTGGTCATGGAGGCAACTGTATCATTTTACAGCCTCTTCTCATCAGTTACTCCATTCCCTCCTCCCACACAAACGCTCTTCACAGCACATTCAGAGAAGCAAAAAGCCAAGGGATGCAGGAAACAGTCCATTAAAAAAAAAAAAAAAGCCAGCAGCATTACTGAGTCTCCTGCCTTCCAGGACACAGTCCAGCTTGACTTTCCTGCCTCTTTTCTATCCTCTGCTCAGATTAACCTGTTCTGAGTCCACTCAAGCACCTGACTTCCCAGGAGAGCCTCTCTTTGCCTCCCTCTTGGGAGCCTCTCCCTTTTCCCCGGGAGACCCACAGCCTGGGCAGGGAGCCTGAAATTGGGGGAGCAGGGACGTGCACAGCTGGAAATGGCCCTTTTCAGAGCTATTGGTGCTTTGACAATAATTCACTCTGAAGGCTCCCAAGACACAAGTGCTGGCACCTGGGAACTTTCTCTCTAGCTGGTAAGGGCACAACAGTGGGAACAGAGCCAGGAGCAGCCCAGGGGTCCAGACTCCAGAACAACAGTTCAGAGCTGTGAGGAATTTTCTGCAGCACAAAGGCTTAACAACACTCACATGATCTTCTAAGGTCACGTCTTCCCTTGAAACACCCAGGTTGGCTTTGGCAATCCCAGGCTGGATGATCATCTCCTTCAGGAACTGGGAATAGAGATCCCTTAAGGAAGAGGAAAGGAATTTGTAATGAGGAAGATAAGGTGAAGGTGAGCTCACAGACAGGTCTCTCTGTCCCATCCTGCTCTTTCTCCTCAGCTGAGTTCAGCTGAAGGGGTCAATCCACCAGGCAGCTGAGAGAACAGCACATTCCACACAGGAACAATTCGTTTTATGATGGTACTTAATTATTTAAAGACTACTCTCCTTCTCTGCGGACATCATTGGGAATAAAGAGACAAAGTACCAATGCCCTCACCTCTGTTTCTTCAACAAAGAGCTCCATAAGGCTTTCTCTAAAGGGAGGTAGTTCAGGAGTATCTGCACAGGGGACAGATGCAGATGAATTAGTGTTAAGTGAGCTGTTACACCTGTAGGATGAGCCAACGAAACACAGGCATGAGAACTGGCGCTCTGAAAACACTGAGAGCTTTCTCCAGAAAGCCAGACACTTTGCCAGGAGTATTTTTAGGGATCGGTTTCCAACACAGACCTATTCACAGGACTGATCAATAGCCAACCCAACCAAAACGCTCTCCCAGCTTAAAACTGAGGCTCTGCTCACATGCAAAGTGCTGATCTCCCCGAATTCCTGCTGACTTCGAGTGGCTTTTAAAGCTCTGGATTGACTGATTGTTTGTTTACGATTTTAAGCATCTAAAAAAAATACACTACGTGCACTTCACCAACCCCAAGAAACAAAAGCACCCGGGGCAAAACCCACCTTCCAGCAGAGGCAGCGCAGCCCACCATCGAAGGGGATTCCTGCGGAACACCAAGGCAGAGAGACAGCCTCGTTAGCCCGTCCTGGCAGCGCTTCTGCTCCCCGAGGCTTCCCCAGGGGCGCTGCCGGGGTTATCCAGGTGTGATCCA
>VZRE01011562.1:0-37071 GCA_013396775.1 Cephalopterus ornatus
GGTAAATGACCCATGATTCAGACTCATATGAAAGAGTAAATGGCTCTCTAAACACTAATCTTTGTACTTTTCTTCAGGTGTTTATTACACCAAACTCTTTTATGGAGTTTTCCAAAAGCTCTATATGCCTTTGCTAACCTGTTGTCTATCTCTTTGTCAGTCTTACCGTCCGAGGAGATGGTACTTCCCAAATAATTAAACTGCTGGACTGACTTGAGCTCCGATCCACCAATGATAATACGGGGATGATGAAAGACTTCCTGAGGTGTAGGTTGAAAGAAAACTTCTGTCTTCTTCAAGCTGACTTCCAGCCCAAAAAGCTCAACAGCCTCTGCAAAGCAGGATGTTAAAAACGCTTCAGTGCTGCTTCTGTGTAGGCAATGAGGGCGGCATTGTCAGCAAAAAGCAGTTCACGGACAAGATGATTTAGTCTTAGTATGGGCCTTCAGTCGCCTTAGGTTGAACAGGTTTCCATTGGTATGATATCAGATGTAGATACCATGTGCATCATCAAGGTCTGGTGTGGCCCTTTGGAGCATCATGCTGAAGAAGATTGTGAATAAAGTTGGTGCAAGTACACAACCTTGTTTCACACCATTGGTTATTAGGAAGGGCTCAGAAAGTGCACCGCCATATCTGACTTGGCCGTGCTGATCCTCATGAAGCTCGATACATGTCAACTTAACTAGAGATTATTCTGAAATCTTTTGGATAGAAACTATGAGAAGCATTTATCAAAGATAACTACCAAATTTTACATCATTCTCAATGGGAGAATGTCTGAACAAAATGCATACGTGCTGAGACATAAGAAATGTAGGATTTCTATCACAACATTTAAGGTTCATTTCTGAATCATTTTGGTAATCTAAAGTCACAAAATAGCTGATTTCAAGTTAACAACTGTACCAGTACAAAAAGAATCTTCTATAAATGATAGCTAACAAGTTTCAATGGGAGTTCATCTCTCAAAGTGAATATTAATTTAAGCCATACTCATTCCTTCAGCAGCTTATTCAAGATACATAGGTGTGAAAGATTGCTGCTAAAATTTCAAATCCTCAGATTCAAGGTTTTTAATCTATCTATTTTGGTGTATCTAAAATAAATCAGAGATCTAAAGCACAGCTTGAAAATCTGCAACTCTAGGTGACATACAACCTTAATATAAGATTTTCTTTTCTATACTTCTTGTTAAGTGTCTTCTTTTTAACCCAGCAGCAATAGTATGGATATAAAACCTTTCAGAATTACCAGTCGTGAACATTTTTACTTTTCCATGCTGCCTCATTTTTTTTTGAAATGCAAGCTACCACTAATTCACTTTTGTAAGGTCCAGAGAAATCAAACTATTTCAGGACTGGAAGAAATTGTTTATAAAAAGCGGTTAAAAGAACAAACTTCCAGAGAACCTTCATAATAAATACTACATTTATATTATAATGTATTTACATATAGAAACATATAATAATTAAGATTGGAAAAGACTTAAAAGATCATTAAACATCAATGAAGCACTACTACCATGATCATCATTAAACCATGTCCTCAATGCCATAACCACACATTTTTTGAACACTTCCTGGGATGTTGACTCCACTACTTCCCTGGGAAGCCCTTTCCAGTGCAGCTCTTTCCATGAAAAAAATGTCCTAGTATCCAATCTAAGCCTCCCCTGTTGCAACTTGAGGTTATTTTCTCTCATCCTGTCACTTGTTACCTGGGAGAAGAGACTGACACCAACCTGCCAACAACCTCCTTTCAGGTAGTTGTAGAGAGCAATAAGGTCTCCCCTCAGCCTCCTTTTCTCTAAGCTAAACGTATATACATACACATACATATATACACATATAAATACAAATACATATAAAAGTGTATGGAAATGCCAGCTATATAAATAATATACAGTCAAAATTGTAAATTCCAAATATTAATTCATAATTCTTATTTTCACTGAAGCAGTGAGAGCTTCCAACACACTTTTTAATAAAGGTCTTGGGCCACAAAACAAGGCAGAAATATTTACAAGAATAGTGAAAGATACAGTTGAGTATGGAACAAGCCTCATATGTACAAAATAAAAAGTTTATGGTTAGTAAGAAAAGCCTCATAAATGTTCTGAAGAAACACTGTAAGCTCTTTCAAGTGAAAAAATCTGAACTATTTTGCATAAAACACTACAGACATACTAACAAGAAGCTGGACTGTGTGTTTTCTATTACCTCCAGTGAGCTAATTTGCCTCGTTAACAACTTGTACCTCTGCAAACAGATTTCAGCTTCATTCATTACCTATACAATACCACTTGGGGAGAACTTTCTCATGACCATGTTGCTCAACGATCAGAAAAAAATTTCAGACAATCCAAGCGAATGAAGAGAACCTGCTTGATGTGCTGACTCTAATGAACAGATTGTAAACTGTATCTGAGAAAGCAGTGTTTACTAACCACCACCTGCTAAAGGATCTCCCTAAGATACACTAGCTTGGATAATTCAGTTCAATTTTAATTAATTTCATTCGCAGGTACACTCTGTCTAAATTCCAGGGTGATGTGCCAGGGGAGCAGATCTGGGGACATACTGTGCTGGACAGTTCTCAAATTGGATGGATTAGTAATACAAAATTGTAAAACCCCTGGACACTCGTGTGTGCCTATGTACTGTATGCACTTGAAAGCTTTCATTAAAGAGCTTAAGCATCAGGAGAAGAAACAAAAATTGGAAGAAAAGGTAGAGATGATGCTTAAGAGGGCTACCAATCCAATTGGCATTGTACAGATTAGAAAACTAGTTGTATCCCCTGAGGAATAGGATGGAAATATAGGGGATGATCCCTATGATAATGAACTAGGGGAAAACTATTCTTTATCTCTTTCAATTTCCCCAGTGCATGAAGCCAGATCCACTAAAAAAAACTCAAGATAGTATGGGAAATCACAAATGAAAAGTGACCCCGTTGGATTGGATTCAGGTGGCTGATTTGTAAGAACATTATGGCCACAAGCCAGGCAAGATTTAAATCCAGCAAGTGGAATCTTACCAATGCATACATAATAATGGCCCACATATTCAGATTCCATTTGGTTCTCATCAACAATAACATTTCTAATAGATAGGGGACCACAACACTCAGTACTAACACAGCAGGATGCTGAGAACCTGGGTGTACAACCTGGATGGTTAAGAGTTGAAATCACTGAAGTAAATGGAGCAAGTGTTATCTGCCAAACTGCTAAGGTTAATTTATGGCTTCTGGGTGAAAAGTGGATATCAACTATTTGCTTTGCAATTAAAGATCACAATGAAAACCTTCCGGGTTTGAATGTTCTGAAAAATAGAAGCTGGCATCTGGATAGCAGTTTGTGATCCTTTGTTTCAAATGTAAACCCTAATCCCAAAAGAAATCCTCAGACTGCAGTGGGCTTGCTCATTAGTCCACTCATTATTACCTGCTACTGGCTTTCCTAGTGGGTACTGATGAAGTCCTAAGAAGGCTGAAGGTGATTAAGAGGGACCACAGGGCCTTGGGATCTGGAGCACAAGTTGTGTTCTCTTCTGTCCTGCCAGTTGCAGGGAATAATGGGGCAAGAAACAGGAAAATCATGGAGATTAATACCTGACTTTGAGACTGGTATTATCAGTTTATATGATACTGAGCCTGATGGCAACAAATGAGTTCCACCTGTCTCAAAGGGGAAAAAGGATCATGGCTCAGGAGTTAGCAGGGCTCAATGAGACAGCTTTAAGCTAGATTTGAAGGGCTACAGGGGCATAGCCAGGCTGGACAGACACCAGATATGTGAAGGGGAAAACTATAGCAGCCACCCAAGCAGCAAACTGAGGCTCAGGAGGCAAAACCTCCAGTGAGTACAAACACTCAATGACATAACCACAAGAAAGAACTATGGGGCATCCCCTACTGTAGTATTTACACAATCAAATACTTGTGTAAGGTGTGTGTACACCAATGCACTCATTATGAGGAACAAGCAAGAGTAGCTGGAGATCTGTGTGCAGTCATGGGGCTTTGATCTCACTGCAATTCCGGAGACAATGTTGGACAGTTCTCATGACTGGAATGTTGTCATGAAAGGCTACAAACTGTTTAGGAAAGACAGGCTGGGAAAGTGTCGTGGTGGAGTTGCCCTCTGTGTGATGCCTTGGGATGGATGATGAGCAAATTGAGAGCTTATGAGTTGGGATAAAAGGGCAGACTAGTAAGGTTAACACTATCGTGGGTGTTTGCTGCAGGAGGAGGAAGTGAATGAAGCCTTCTACAGGCAGCTTGAAGCAGCTTCAAAGTCACAGGCACTGGCTCATAACAACCCTGACATCTGCTGGAGAAGCAACACAGCAAAGCACAAACAGCCCAGGAAGTTTCTGGAAAGATTGAGGACAACTTCCTGATGTATTCCCACGAGTAATGGTTACCTGCTCAACCTCAGATCAACAAACAGGGAAAACCTTGTTGGAGATAGGTCTAACATTTGTGTTAGCTGTCCTACATAGTCTTATTCAATAGACTTCCCTATTTTATGAGGTCATGTTTGCTCATTACCTGCTAAAAGTGAGATGCTATTATATCTTCATTTTAATTCATAATGGAGATAGTACAACTATAAAAATGACCCACATTTGATTATTGCTCATAAATCATCAACAAAAACTCTCATTAAGGACCTCTTCCCACCAACATTACCTAACTCATATAAGGTGAAATGAGAAAATCTGTCCCTGAGTTCAGACAGTTATTGTAAAAACAGAACTAAAGGACAACATATTTTCAAACTCACTCTAAAAACACAGCAGTTTTCCTAACATATTATTATTAGTTTAGCTTCTGATTTCTAGATGTAAGTAGGAAAAGAATTATCTGTCTCAATATTAATGTCAATATTTTTAATTTAGTTCATATTATGATTGAAAAAGGAAAATCAAATTATTGGAAAAATTCATAAAACTATGGAAAGGTTTGAATCAAAAATGACCCAATTCCCGATTGAAAAAGAGAAACAGTCAATTGACACTCACTTTCTCCACTAGAAAACTGTGATTTTAGTCACATTACATTTTCTCATAGTTCAGTTTTTCACATAACATATTACCACTAAACCTACCTATTGTTCTGCACATAACTGTTCGTGAGTATGACATTATGTTTATCATCACATGAAGTTTTCAAAATCTTTCTAGAGGCATTTTTTTGCAGGCTTTCATACTGACACATGGATTGGGAGCTGTAAAATTCCAAATATGCCTGTACCCTCATAAACAATCTACAAAGTAAGAAAGAACTGTATCCCAAAGGCAGTACTAAGTATATGCTCATAACGATAGTCTAGGTTTACCATGTTGGAAATGTGATAGCACCTTCTGTTCTATTGTTTTCTAGATAAATTTATGCTTCCATTTAAATATGCATATATTTACCCTGAATTTACAGTACTTCTTTTAGCCTGCTGCTCAGGACACTTCTATTCAGAAAACAGTAACTGGGTTTTTTTAATCAAAAGTTTTCCTGAATATCCTCAGAGACAGAGTATCCACTTCAACCTATGCCAAAAAGTGTACAGCAGTTAATCCACTGAATATTTAAATGAAATCCCATTATCAGCATTTTCAATATTGGTTTCACTTGGAATTCTACACACTGGAAATGCATAAATAAATAATATTTACTTTCACATACGCAACTGCTGCAATCACAAATTCTTTCAACTTACTCATACATTTTTTAAAGGTTTTTAATTATTTCTATGCTATTCCTACACTTTTTCTAAGAGTAACAGAAATACACAAACTGAAGCACTGATTATGTCTTGATATGCTGAATCATATCTCAAATTTTTGCTATAAATATGTGTGGTTGTATCTGCATTTATGCATGCATATGCACACTTACACCACACAAATACAGAGGGCCAAATTCTATCTTTGGATTCAAGTTTGAGAGCAAGAGTCGTGTTTTGCTGGAATCTGAGTAACAGGAGATAGCATAAGTGGCTTTCCCTTTTCTCATGCCAGAACTGTAATCTCAGTGAGTTCAGCTTGTAGAAATAGTGCTAGCATGGTGGTCTACAGGGAAAGAGACACGAAACAGAAGACTATGATGGTGTCCAGTAGTCAGCTCCCAGTCTGAGGGAGCATTATGTTGTATTTTCTTCTACAGTGGTCATTTTCTTACTCATATTATGTGAACATAATTTCAGTTAAAAGCAAACCAAACAGACTCATGACAAACTCTTCCACTGCTCAGTGTCTTAGGATAATGTTATAAGGCCTGCATTTAAATCCATTCAAACTAAGGGCCAGGGGTTGTAACACCTGTCTTGTGCTTATCAGTTCAAATGACTCACATCTGGAGTTCAGGCTTTTGTGAGATTCCCTGTTTTCCATATGCATGCTACAGGAAGCTTAAGTGACTATGCTGAGATTACAAAAGTGACTGAATAACATCATGCTTTAAAAGTGCATGCTGTAATTAGGATCATAAATCTTCTTTGTGAATCCTGACCCTATTTTTTTGAAATCATTGAGTAAACTATTAAATTGCCTCAGCATTGTGGCACTAGCCCTTCCCAAGTGGTTTCAGTCTCAACATTCATATGCTGCGGGTATATTCATATTCCCATAGTCAAAACAGTGACAGTGCCGTTTTAAAATTAGACCTGCTTCTTCTTTTCAATTCATTGACTTAAGTATACAAAGAATCAGTGTAGGCATTCCTTTAAGCTTAAGTAATTCAAAGACAAATGGTTCAATGACAAAGAGATTCCGACATTGAAGCTATGCTTTTCAGATTAATCTCTATCTCATAAAACATATGTGTAGTATGATTTTATTAAATTTAGTAAAATCAGTTATAAAGCACACACTAGTTTCAGTAAAATTTCTGTCAGGGAATTCATCACATTAATCCTAAGAGCTGCCTTTTGTCTTTCAACACTGTGAAAAAATGAGTAAAGTCCAAGTCAAGCTTGTAAAAGACAAATGACTACTTACGGTAGAATGAAAATAAATATATTCAGACAGAAGGATATACATGAATAGACTTATTTCTATTGCTTCCATAGGTATTCAAAAGAAAATCCGTGTGGCTGTGTTGCATTTCCATTTTTTCTCACAAAAGGAGGAAGAAGTGATGTTTGTATACACAAGTCAAATGGATTTCAATTTTCAGTTGAAAGTGATCCAGTGATGTTGCAATTTAATGAGTTACTACTGCAGTAATGACAGAAATTTGATTACTGAATCCTACAGGAATCCTATCCATTTAATAATACAGATGTCCTAGGTAAATGGTTCATTGAAATTTCAGCCACAACAGATCAAATAAGAAACCTCATGCAAGTCACCATTCCACCACTTAATCAAAACTACATTAAATAGTTTCATGTTCAGAATCAAATGCAAAATGCTTTACATTCTGCAAGAAAAATCTAGCTTGCATTTACAATATGCAGACACCCACAATTAAAAAACAAGGAAATCTAACCTCAGTCACAGTACTATTGGTATGTGTTGTAATTTCTACTTCTTGCACATTCTCAGATAAAACCTACATATATCAAATAAAATTAGCTCTTCCTTCCAATGTTTGTATACTCGTCATTAAAACTCCCTCACTCTAGTCTTATTCTAACTTTTATCATTAGATTCATCTTAACTTTTTTTCCTCTAATTTTAACTTATATGCAGTGGTAATATGCAAATAATTGAATACTAATTCTTTAATTTAGGAATAAAAATAACTACAAAATAAGTATTTATATATGTATTATTAAACAGAAGATCTGATCTGAAGATCTTATTTAAGTCAAAACTCTACTTCAGACATAGGTATACACTTCAGCAAGGTTTTTGCCTAAGTAAGACCTGGAGGATCTGGCTTAAAGTAGTAAAATAATGAATTATGCTAATTTCATATTCACAAAGACATTCAACTCTTATAAATAATTTAACCAAATCAAAATTACTGTTGGTGTATGAAAGTGAATTCGAACAAGCATAGGGAACAAAAGTGTCACAATTACAAAAACATGATAACTTTATTGTACTAAAAGCTAGCATTTATTTTATAAGGTTATTGAAAAAATACTTGTTTTAAAGAAGCAGAACAATAGAATGCTGATTTTTGGTCTTTTCAAAATTTACAGAGTTTAAACAAGCATCTTCACCAATGAAAACACTGATAACACATTTTCTGCATTTTTTAGGATTGTAAAAAAATAAATTGTCCTTTCTTGCTCCTCTCCTGGCTAAACATGCTGGGCCTCAATGAGTTCATATCCTTAACATGCCATCATTGCAACTGCATTTTTACTAACAGGGGACAATAAGCAGTAGTCTTTTGCCTACTGTCCAAATGCTTAATTTCCCTTTGAATATAGTAATAAGCTCTTATCTATAAAAATACAGAAGTTTTACTTTTCAAAGAAAAATGCAAATGTGTTGGATTTGATTAAAAGGGTTTACACACAAACATTCATCAAACACACTGAGTAAAAAGGGATAAGAGGCAGAGAAATAAAAATTAACTACAAGCCTTTGTTTGAGAAGAATGCTGCAATAATTAGAGAAAATTACAGGAATTTTATTAATTAAATTAATAAAATAGATATATGGAAAATATTCAACTTAATACATTCCAAGAAAAATATCATTAAAAGTAAAAATGTAACATTCTAGCACTGCAAAACAGATTTTCTGAAAGATTGATCTTATGCATATTTTTTCTCCAAGCAAAGAAAAATATTGATAAGAGCCCCACAGCTGTTTATCTTGTAATAAAAAAAATGAGCATCATAATTTTGTATAACAAGTATACTCCAAAAGTGAACACAATTTTACATAAATATTTATTGTGCCCTCATAGTCATACTTAACATTATTTATTTTTTTATTTCACTTGTTTCTATTTTTTTCCTCTCTGTCTAATATTTTTGTTTCCATCTCTGAATTTTCCCATAGTCTCCAGCTCTTTTTCCATTTCTATCTTGTGCATGTCCATCCCATGCGTTGCCACATGATAAACTTGCTATACTTTCCCTTTTCTTATTCTCCCTCTCCTTTTATGTTCCACCTTTTCCAACTATACCATCAAGTGTAATACTGCTGCCTAGCCTTGTAGTTATCTCAGAATAGATTACTGTATTAAAGATCATCTCAAAAAGAGCCAGTGGCAAACTAGATGTATATGAAATGGCAACACATAACCCCGACTGATCTTACACCATGGGTCGTCAAATGGAAAAGGTAAGCAGACTGAAAGCACCTTCCTACACACAAAACACCCAAGTAGGAAACTAAACTATAAAAAGTGATAAAACTGGTGCTGTTGTTAGTTGTAGTAGGAAACGTCCTTCTAGACTTCGCTGTGGTTTTTGCATTTATGACCTACAGTCAATTATGGAGCAACTGTACTTTAATGCTAAAGCCTGTGTGAACTTTGTAGTAAAATCTTCAGTGCTGATGCCACTTGATGAGCATTATCTCTTCCGTGAATAAACAGATGACTTCACCTTTCTGTACTGTCAGTCTGGCACCTTTCACAAGCTCCAAAATACAAAAATAAAGATTTCACTGTCAAAACAAGTTTGACCTAACAGATTAATTGAGTGAGAGATTTCAGAGATGAGGATAGTTCATTGCCCTTCAACAATCTCTCTCGTCTGGGCTGAAGCTGAAAGACACTAGCATATTTAATAAGATGTTTTTGTAAAAGAAATGAAACATAAAAGCCATCTTTTATCTCAATCTCTTCCAAATAAAGTAAGGATAAAGTAAAATACTACAGCATCCTGATTAGTACATTTTCCTCTTTTTCCTCCCTATTTTTAAAGTATCTACTGCTCTGTTTCTGACTTATACACTTGGGCAGCTTATCAAGTACAGTATCATTAAGGACATCTTTAAACTGCAACAGAGATACTTTTCTATATTTTTTAACCAACATGGATATAGTCCTACAAAATTATTAAAAAACTGTTTACTTATTGTATCTATTATAAAAATTACCAAGTTGTACAAATATTCATGCATATAAAAACCCCATTAATAAAAGTAAATCTAAGAAAAATCATATGATAAATCAATTTAATCATAAAAGGATTTAATGAAAATGTAATGATCTAACATGAGCTAACAGTAGATGTAATCAAAATTTTTCAAATGTGGTCTTCTCTATCAGCTTTTTGAACTATACATGTTCCTGTTTATTATAAAGTTTTTATTGCGGAAAATGATGTGCTCTTAATGATCACTAATATAATTTCTGATTTGCTAGGATAGATAGAATCAGTTCAGCTTTTTTTAGTGATAGAGTTCAGCAAAATGTGTACACATAGAATATGTATATACATCCATTCATCATGGCACAAAAAATCAGCACAACACATTCCAACCCTTCCAGAAAGGAAGCAAAAGAAAACCTGGGTATTCTCTTGGGCTCACTTCTGAGCATCAGTCTGGTATATACCATCCTGTGTTATCTCTACTGTGACATAACCATGCAAAAACCAAACCAACTGAACAGAAAGTTGTATGAGCTCATGAGTGAGTGTCCCTGCTTTGATTCCACTATTTTTCAAGAGTACAAAGAAGTAGCGGAAACATAAATACTTCTGGTAGAGACCCAATAACCATGAAAAAACTTTTTAAACCTTTTATTTAATCTTTCTTATCATGTCATGATGTAAGTTTAAAATATCTAGCTTATTTTCTTCATTTTTAGCAAAACAACTTTAAAAACTTACTTCAAGAAGCTGCAAGCAGTTCCATCCCGAGGTCTCCAGCCAAATCATGATCACATTACACAGAACAATAAATCTGCCTTGACTTTACCTGATCAATAGGCATCTCTAACACATATTTGTTGTCATCTTACACTTCTGTTCTTTGAATTTCTTCTTTTGATTCACTCACTTCAAAGACACTTGATGCTCAAATGTAATGAAAATTTTTCCTTTGAAATTCCGTGCTCATCAAATCCTTTTATAAAACTCAGTGTTTTTCTTTATTCTGAACTTTCAATTTAAAAATATGAAATAATTTGAAAAATACTATGTAACAAAATAGTTCAATTCAATCTCTTTACTTAGAACTGAGCAAATTATTTTCTCTGAATAACCTCCTCAACAAAAAGGTAAATTTTACTGAAAATAATCCTTCAGAATTAGATACTATTCTCTAATTTGTATTAGTATTGGATACTTCTGGTCCGTGGAGTTGTGCCGTACAGTGTGGTACTAAGTATATCTTTTCCACTAATGTATATCAACAGAAAGGAGGTTATATATATTATTTCTAGTTAAAAAACTTAGCATTAAAAGACATTATCCATGCATCTAAATACTATTTCCTTTACAGGTTCATTAAACTGCAGTTATCATTATCCTAAAGAAAATTCACAGTTCTCCCTTATCCCACCATCCCAAATATTGGATATTTTTACAAGATAGAGAGTAGTTCTGACAGAAAAGATTGAATAGTACTCATTCCACAACGCTTCATCTCAGAATTTATTTATATTGCCTTAAGGTATCACCTATATGTTATCTTGGGTTATCTTTAGCAAATGATGGATGTGAAGTCCTCTCAGGACTTGCTCTCTTGCTTTTTCCATAGAAGTTTGGTTTTGACTTTTCATCTGCTATTTTTGTATTTTTAATGGGCTTTCCTGGAGGTCTCCTGAGGAATTCCTTGGTACTTGATTTTTCTGACTAGTGAAACATAAACAAAGAATGTCAAAATAGAGACTAAACAGTTTTGATATACTGATAATTACCCCTAAATAATTTGTTTCCGATTGTGAATATTTAGTGTAACCAATACCAATGTTCAGATTTATTATGTTCATAATATCTTTACTTTCCAAAGATACTTTGATTTTGCAAAAGTGAGAAAGCAATTGCAGCTCTTATGGATATATTCTCATATTTCAGTTACTGTGTAAAATCATTAACTGCAGCTGGAATGTATGGATTACATTAAGAAAAGCTAAACTATATTTGGTAGTTTTTAAAAATTTTAGGGGATTTTATACAAAACTGCAATGTGATCACAACTGATCTTTCAATTTCAAAGAGGAAGCCATTAACAACTCATCATCACTCCTTCCAAAATGCAGGTAACATACAGATTACATAGTATTTTTATGTGCTATTCAGTTAGAAATTTTCTAGTTTAAAAGGACATCATAGCCAGTGTGTTTCCAAATTCTCATTGTGGCCCTACTTAGCTCATCAGGGAGGGGTTATTCTCCTGGGTTCCAGTTCCCACTCCTTGAACAATTTCAGTCCTTGCACCATAGTACACATCAGAACACAATAGTACACATAAGGATTGTAAACAATCCTGAATCCTTACAACTTCCCCTTACTGAAAGGCTTGCTATGACTGGATTTAGATAGGTCAGTTGTTAGGAATTCAAGAGTCGTATCAGGCCAGGATTTAAATTCAATGTCCCAGTGGATTGCAAGTAGACAGAGCTTGTGCGAATTCAGTGCAGTTAATATTTCTAGAATTATGATTAACACGTATGGAACTATCATATATACTAGCAGAAAACAAGAGAGAAAAAAAAATTTAAAAAGGCAATTGTACAATATTAGAAAATATGGATACAAAAATCCCATTGAAGGTAAAATATAAACCAATTTTCATCATGAAAATATATTTTTATTTTTATAATGTGATCTTTCACATGAAGAAAAATTTTAAAGAATGTAACTGTGAATATAGCCAAGAAAAAATAAGAAGGATTATAATAAAAGCCTATAAATAATAAGTGGAGCACAGATGGCATTCATCTCAATTCAGGAGCAGCAGAATAGCCAATAAAATTACAATATAGATAGAAATAAATGGAACTTCTGTTACATGACAGATACTTTCCATGTAGTTCTGTTTAAAAAACTAATATCTCAGTAACATTTAGAGAACATTTATATTTATGCACAGCTACATTAAGCAATTAACTGTAAAATTTATGAGATAAATCTAGTATAGAAATCAAACTTTGACTGACAACATTAAAGGAAAAATTCTCTTATAAGTAGTACTGAGCTCCCTCCATGATTACCCAACTCTCCCCAGGTGAGGGGAAGATGACTCTCGGGCTCAGATACTCTATGGCCTGTTCACTGAAGTGCATGCTGCATGTTTGAAACCAATTAAGATAAGAAAAGATTATTGACTCAGGACTGCCATTCTCCAGTTAAGGCCTTAGACAGCTAAATAGTTTATGAAAATTACTTCTCTCTTCCCCCTGAGGCCTTTCCCAGTGTTTTCTAAAACAGGAGAGTGGTCCAGTTCCCTATACTCTATACCCAAATGGCAATAGGAACATATAAACTCTGAAGGAAGTATTACACCATCAATCTCCATTTTTCAGAGGTGACTATTTCAAGATTTTATGTCAGCACTTAATCCCAAGAAAGTAACAATATTTCCAATATGCTCCTTTTATTAGCATTCTCTGTTAGCTGATTTAAGAAACGCTCTATGATGTGTCAGCTGTTGTAAGTCTCACTATGCAATGCCAACAATTTCCTTACAAGTCCTTCTCCAGCAATAGCTGCACTGGTTGCAGTGGATAGTCTTGTCCTACAAAAACAGAGATTCTAATAAAACTGTGACAAAAATTGTCTAAGTAAATCAAGCCCACTTCAAATGAAAAAAAACCTCAGCTGGTAGAGCTAAGGCAGTAACTAGTTCAGGAGCAGAAAGCAGCAACAGGAGCAGGCTGAAGGTACCAGCCTCTTCAGAGCTATAGAGATATAGGTGTGTGTTATATCTTCTAAGACAGATTCCAGTTGTGTTCACTGGCCATGTCCCACCTCTATGCCACCATATGATCCAGATACGTGTAATCTGAAAAATATACATACACCTTGCCCTGGTCTCCTCACTAAAGGGGACTGTACAGACTCAGTTTAGAGGACAACCAGTTGATCAAGGCATACAATGGATCACCTGTATCTGCTATTTAGATGTAGCGCCTCAAGTCTAGCTCTTCTCAATGAGCAAAGGAACTACAACCAAAAATTTTAAAGTTAATTCCAACATATGGGCTCCCAAATTTATTTGCTTTCTCGATTTGCATCCTAGTGCCTAAATCTCTAAGTTTATACCAGAAGTTCTTTCTATAAACCTCACAATATCTATAAGAAAGCAGAGACCAGGAATCTAAAAACATTGTCATCAGTGTATTTTATCCATGACTTTCTTACAAGTCTAGCAAGAAATTAAAAAGTGGAAGAATAGTCTTTTCCTTTAGCCTGACCTTTTTTCCTTACACCCTTTGAAAATTGCTTATAATACTGCTAAAAGGGTAATTATAAGTAATTAAAATAAAAATTATAAGTCATTTCTGGAACACTCTCCTCTTTTAATAAGTATAACTAATTGGAGAACAGACCAAAAGTAGCCTGGGAAGAAAGACTTGTTTGTGGACAAAAAACTCAACATGACCTGGCAACATGCACTTGCAGCCCAGAAGGCCAGGTGCGTCCTGGGTTGCATCAAAGGAGACGTGGCCAGCAGGTCAAGGGAGGTGATTCTCCTCATCTACTCTGCTCTTGTGAGACCCCACCTGGAGTGTTACGTCTAGCTCTGGTGCTCCCAAAACAAAAAAGGTATGGACATATTGGAATGAGTCCAGAGAAGAGACACTAAGTTGACCAGAGGGCTGGAGCACCTCTCCTATCAAGAGGGGCTGAGCAAGTTGGGGCTGTTCAGCCTGGAGGGAAGAAGGCTTTGGGGAAACTTAGAACACCATCCAGCATCTAAAGGGGCCTTACAAAAAAGCTGCAGTGGGAGCAGCACAAGAACTAGTAGTGAGTGATAGGACAAGTGGGAATGGCCTTAAGCTGAAGGAGAGCAGGTTTAGATTAGACATTAGGAAGAAATTCTTCCCTGTGAGGGCGTTAAGGCAGTGGCCTCCCCTGGTTTCCCAGACAGGTTGTGGACTCCCCATCCCTGGAAGTCTTCCAGTCCAGGCAGGACTGGGCTCTGAGCAACCTGGTCAAGTGGGAGATTCCCTGCCCATGGCAGGAGCTTGGAATGGTCCCTTCAAACGCAAACTTTTAAGGTCCCTTCAAGCCCAAAAATGATTCTAAGTTGACAATTTTGAATGAAAAGTATTACAATGAAGGTCCTTTTTCTAATTAATTTTATACAAAAGTAGCAACGTTAATAAAGCCTTCCACCCACTAAATGGTTTCAGCAAGGAGAAAGCATTTATAACTTCATAAGGGATTGTATTAAAATGGAACTTACATTTTAGATGCACTTTAGTAGTTTGCCTTTTATATTAACTTTTGTCCCCTGCAAATGGCATATACTAAGGAACTACTCAGAAGTTGGTTTATAAAGTTTAAAAACAAATCTTCAATTTTAACCCTAAATCCTACTCATCACAATCTGAATTACAGTTGAGAATTATAAAGTTGATGCAGTCATTATGGGCAGCTGTACACAGTTTGTCTCATTTCTTTCCCCATACCATAGTTTTTTAAATAAAGGTTCTCCCACAAAACAACCAGCATAATTTTACCCAAGTAGTGGCAGTATAAGACATGTCAAAATGATGAAACTCTTGCCTTTTATAGTCAAATTTTGAAGAAATCATAGAAATTTCAATGAAATCAGCATGTTGTCTTGTAAAGTACCCAGACACTTCTGTGAAACATTTTCAAAAAATATTTAGACAATGCTAAATGGTGTGAAATCATCAAGTCACTTGATTTAGATCCACAAAAGACTTCCAAATGGCAGTCATTTCTGCCTCCCATAAGTCTTGTCCAAATTTACATTCCTTATGTACAAGAGGCTGAAGTGTTACAGTGCATATCGCCTTGAATTACCAATATTCAATAATTATGTGAATTCATTCCATAGGCTCGTAAAGTAGGCATAAGTTTTAAAATACACTCAACTGATACTTAACACAGTCTAATAAAAATATTGTTATAATAAAAATCAGATTATTTATGCATTAGTTCTAAATGCAAAGGAATAAAATTATTTTATAAGCTGTCTTAAATCTATCTCTAAGCACTGTAAATCAGAATGTGTTTTGTAGTTATTCAAAAGTAAGCACTAACAAATAAGTAATTATGTTTATGCAGTCTATTTTATATATTACAGGTATCTGTGTTTAATTTTCTTAGTTCTCATATTTTCTGTGGGACTCTCATTAATTGGGAAGATGTTTTTGGAAGAAGAGCACATGATATCGTAGTAGTATCATGAATTGCTCATGGAGCTACTTTAAGAAAGACTGGGAAAAGGCATAAATAAATGAATATATAGTTTGTCACTTTTCCATTAATTTAAACAGCTCATAAATTTAGAAATTAATTTGTTAGATGATTCACTATTTGCAGTATGACCAATTACAATATAAATAAGAGAGTACTGTAAAAACTAACTTGACTTTCCAAAGAAAAAGTATTAGGAGAGCTAGAAAGAATTATTACTCACAAATAGAAAGTTTAGCAGGCTGAGCAAAAATGCCAAACACATAAAATCAAAAATGCAATCAAACTATAAAGGTAAAATATATGCCAACCCACAAAGATCTCTGCTCTCAATAACTGTGAAAGCAGTTAACAGTATTATGCCAAATCATACTACAGAAGCAATGCAACATCATGCAGGTAATAAAAACAATATTCCAAAAGGTAAAACCATGTTGCTCTTCATAAAATAAAAATACTGCCTGAAAAAAAACATGCCATACTAAAGGAATCACCAATATTACACCTCTCCCTTCACTGTCTCAAAGGCAACTGCATTCATGAAGACTCTACCACAGATAGATCCTGATGAGGCATTATAGTCCATCTTACAAGAATAAGGCACCTCTTCACTGAAATTACATTCTTGCAAAAGGGAGTCTCTTCAAGCAAAAGATACATCGCATTCTCTAGATGGTGAAACAAAACTAGGTAATTCTTTATAATTTTCTATTATTTTGTGTCTAAGAAAGTAATCATAGAACTATTTAGGTTGGAAAAGGCCTCCAAGACCATCAGGTCCAAAGGTTAACCCAGCACCACCATGTCGACCACCAAACCAGATCCCAAATGCCACATGCACGTTTTTTGAACACTTCCAGTGTTACTTTCACCACCATTTCCCTAGGCAACCTATTCCAGTGCCTGACCTCCCTTTCAGTGAAGAAATATTTCCTAATATCTAATACAAACCTCACTTTGAGGCCATTTTCTTATGGTTAAAAAAATTCCTAACATTTAATCAGAATTTCTAATATTGCAACTTGTGCCTGTTGCCCCTTCTTGTTTCATCAGGCACATCTGTTAACCAGGGTCCATCTTCTCTCTTATTAGGTAATTGAAAAGCAACTGTGTCAGCCATAAGCTTTCTTTTTTTAAGACTGAACAGATCCCATTGTCACAGTCACTTTTTGCACATCATAACATCCAATACCCAATAAAGCTCAATAAAATTGAGCTATCTTCCCAGTCCTCAGAAAAGGTAATCTGAACAAGACAGAATATATTTGCTTACTCATTCTTAGAAAGTGCCTCCACATCATTTGATAATCATATGCCCTTTACTTTACCTCGTGAACCCAAATTGGCACAATGAGATTTTTGAAAATCCTGTTTCTTGTCAGTGTGACAGCAAAGATGTCCATTTATTACCCATTTTTTGATAAATATTCACCCTAACAAAATATGACTAAGGAACCAACATTAGCGGAGGAACACATTTTTTCAAATGGAAATAATCTATCAGTTTAGAAAGTAAATTCTGAAGCAACTGTAGAAAAATCTTAAACACTGTGCAGTATAACACTGGAATTTGCAGATCTGAAGAATTTCACCAGACTGGCATATAATTCTTTGTCTCCACTCGTAGTATCATACTGAAAGAAATATGTGACTGAAACTAGATTTAGCATGGGTAAGCAAAATAAGCATTTTGGCAGAGGCAAATTGCCTCACTATGCCTTCACTGTAATGCCTCTGACCACAAATTTTCAGAATTATTTCCAAATTCAGGATTCTAAAGGAAGTAATATTTGAGTAGTGGTGGACAAAAAAATTTTACTTTACCTTCAAAAGGACAGAAGATTGAGTATTTTCATTAAAAATCTAGTATTTAAACAGTAATCCATGTATCTGGCCAGATCATGTTAATAACTAAACACTCTAGTTTTTTCCATAATCATTCAGAAACCTTGCCTAGAACAGAACATACTAGTTTATTTTTTGCTAAACATATCACATCTGTGACTTCATATTCTGTGATGCATGGCAAGTCAGTTCCAGACAATTCAAGATGATAATCACATTTGCGTAAGCTAAATTTAACATTACTACCCAATTACAGTATTTGTATAAAAATCAAGCAGCTTCAGGAATTGCTAATAGAACTTCAAAAACAGCAGAAAACAGATTATTCATTTTTCTGCTACATTTAATTCCAATATTACACTCAGATCCATGAACTAATCACCACACTTTTTTCAGATGAAACAGTGTCTAAATGTTAGTATTACAAGATGCTGAAATACAGTTCTATGTCTTAAGTTACCGAACACATGAATGTGGGAACTTTCCTGTTTGATGGTATTGAAATGACCCATCATTAAGAATTGGAAAATTTACAAATACTATTCATTTTGTATGTATATTTCATAATACAATTAACTTAATTTATCATTTAACTGTTTTTGTTACAGCTGCAGACATGCTCACAGTATTGATGGCATAATTTCCCTCTGAGGAAAATTCATCAGGGCCTTCATCAACAAATAAACCACATGTATACCACTCATAAACACAGTATCAGAACCCAATGACTTATTCATTTTATGAACTCTAATACTGTGAAAACATACAAAAAAATTTAAAGAAAAACTTCACATTAAACTAATGAAGACCTAAAACCATAATGTAATATGATGACATAATGAGGTCTCAAACAATTGCCAAAATATAAACCATTACTATGATAACAAAGGTAAGTACAAAGAAAAAAGATTCATGCTGACAACCAGAAATACCCTAAATATTTCCAAACAAATTAATTACTATAATATGAAAGCATTACAGAAGAAAAAATAATTAAATTTGGTGAATAACATCCTGTCTACAGGGTGATTCCCAAAAGTGGATGTTTCAGGATGGAGTTAAACATCAAAATAAATTCTCTAGCATGTAGACTAGTGAATTTCAATTACAGATTGTAAAAAAAAAAAATAAAAATCATTGTTCTTTCACTTGTATTGGATCTGTGCTTATTTCTTGACATTACAAAATTGCACACATTACAAAGTTGCACACCCTAACATCTATTCTTCTGACACTTAAATTTGTCACTTATTTATTACTGAGAGGAAGTTTGATCTGAACATACCAATCGAAAACATTATTTCCTGTATCAAAGCTACATGAAATCTCTCATGCTCATTAGTTAATTTAAATGAGCAATCAGAAGTCATGCACTGTCAGTTATTTAGCCATTAAAAATAATAATTGAGGAACTGTGTATGAAGTATAAAAACTAGAAGGAAGCTGAAAAAATAAGAAAGGATAAAAGGAAAAGCGACATTTTGCCCAATGTAATTTAAACAGTCCCTCAATATGCATAAAAATTATCGATACTTTTGTTTTCTTCCCACCACGACCAGAATTCAAAGTGAAAAAGCAATAGTAAATGCCTTTTGAAAATACACAAGTATTATCTATCCAATACTGCAGATATATTTTCATAAAGGAATCAGTTCAGAGTAGTCAACAACACACAGTAGCAAGATTTCATCATGAGTGCTAATTGCAGTAACTTTTAGGACACAGAAACAGTCATTTGCCACAAATTAGAAAAAAGTAATGCTTAAAATGGTAACAAAGAAAGTACAACATGTGCATCAAAATTCAAATTATAACCAGACAAGAACATTTTGATAAAATCAATGTCAGTGTTGTAGTAAGATAGATGAGAAATAGAAGGCAGTACACTAAACACAGGAGAATAATAAAATTCTGAAATTCCTTTTCCAACAGAAACAACACATTGTGTGGGGTTATTCCATTAAGAAAATTAGCATTCAATTTAAATCCTAGTATTACACCAGATTTTTAGCTAGGGGGAAATGTCTTGTCATATTTTTCATAAGCCTACCACTTGCAGAATATGAGGCTGCACAAAAACTTATAAAATGAGGAAGCTGAGTAAAATAACCATCAGAATAATTCTGACTAATAAAAAACTCCAGAGCCAATAAATAATGTAGCATGGTAAGCAGACAAGTTAATCACGGTGTGTCATAAGAAATCCTATGAACCTTGACTGTTTAGATTGAATGCTGTCATTTGTAAGGATGTATCTAACCATAGAAGATCCATCTTCTTTTAACTCTCAGAGCCATCAAACAACCAATCCATGAAGAGAACTGAGATTTCAGTTCTAAAACTGGTTCACATTATACAACTTCAAAAAAATCACTGTCTTCAGAGGTAAGGCAAGCTGTTGATTCTAATGTCTGCTGTGTGGACTAATGTGGGATTCAAGAGCTAAGGCATCCTTCTGTAAGGATGCTCAGTGCTTTCATTACCTCCAAAGTCCTCTTTCAGTGTAGACAGTTAAATGGAAATATCTAACAGAAACATTATGAGAATAAGCCTCTTGAAAGTCCAATTATATAAGACGATTTCTCATGAGAAACCACGTTGTTTTGAAAAGCATGCAGATTTCTAAAACCCAGAATGGGACTCCAAGTTTGATCATTCTACACGCAGCAAGTAACTGGTATAAATATATATATATATAACCAGAATATATATATATATAACCGGAATAAAGTAGGTTTGATCTAGTCATCTGAAGGTGGATTGGAGGAGTCTGGAGTCCATGTATGGGACACAAAAGTACCACAGTAATAGGCAAGGAGGATTTTAAATGTCTGTAACAAGGTTGTGTTGGCTCAGATGATCTTCAGAGAAATTCCAGAACTTACGTACAATCACACACAGAGGTTTCAACTGCCTAATCATTGACACCTAGTGCACCTTCGGACACCAATGGAATCTGAGACACAGCAGGTGGGCTGCATGACTTCTGGAGCCTCATGTCACTCTGGAGCAGCAACCGGAGGTCAGGTAGGATACACCAGAGAATTTCAAACAGCAGTAGATGTCTACAAGAATCTCATTTCAGATGTCTATACTGGCAGCAATAACAAACTCTTCTGATGAAATATTCAATATGTGGAAAGATGTCTCAGTAGCAAAGAAATAAGGATGAAAGTTTTACACAACAGAAAACAGAGAAAAACAGCTTGATTCAGCCAGCTGACTGAGAGGAACTGAAAGGGAAATATATGCTATACCTCTTTTATAGTAGCATAAACCCCAGGAACAGGAAAAGTGCTTGGGGCACGTTCAAGCTGCATTCCCCACTGCCTGTGTACAAGGAAATCATGACAAGCAAACTGGATGTACTACAGCTGCTTGCATCTAGGAGTGAATGGTGGATGGTTGACACAAGGCACCTTGAGGAGATGTCAGCTTGACTACAAACTCAACATGAGCCACAGAAAACAACACTGTGACCCAGCTGTGATTTTGAAAATAAAAGATGGGAGCTGAGCTGCTTCTTTTTTTACACTAAATGCATAACATATGCAAGAGATAAAGAGGAAATGCACCTCCACTGTGGCTGCAGAGGCTAAAAGCTCCAAAATTTGCACTTACATACTTTCCCTCAAAAGAGGAAAATTTTCTGAAACATATAGGACTTAACATAACACACACTTTTGTGGGTTTTCAATGTTTTTAAAAAACATGATTCAAAAAACCAAAAGGAATATGTTAACATGGTTGTAAAAATCAAGTCCCAAACTAAAGAATTAATTTAAAAGAAAAGCTTATAAGGCCTTGAATGGCAGCTTTTGTGTAAATCAAGAGAGAGACAGCATCATCTTTAAAGAATAAAACACGGTGAATTTATAAAATAGTCTCTACAAGCGGAAAAGTAAAATTTTCAGTGGTAAATAATGTGCTGGTTTGCAGTCTGCAGTTCTGAACTCTTGCAATATTGTTATCAATATCAAAGAAAAAAACATAACATCATACACATGGAAAAAATGTAACAAAGTTCAGCATATTGTTATTTTTTATTTGTAGCTTTTAGGAACATTGCTGCTGCCAAACACTTTCAACATCTGGACAGATCTGAACAAAACAGTTGCTTAGAAAGACTGAAAAGAAAAATTAAGTCTCGTTGAAGTTAGGATAATTGAGAAGTATATTTTTTCAAATCCCTCCAAGATTTTTGTATTAGAAATGCTTTCCCAAAGACTCTTTGAAGTGTAAAGATTCTGATAACTTAATAATTAGAGGAAAGATCCTAAACATAAAGGAAAAGATTTTTTTACCATCTCTGACTTAGACTGAAGATTTCATAAAAGAAATAAACTTCCATCCTGGGAAATGAAGACCTTTCTCTAAATAGGTAGAACTCTTTTCTTTCATTTTATTTTATTTCTCTAGTGACACACTACAAGCTCACCATGTGACTTACTCTATTTTTTATTTACAAATGGCACACAGTCAAACCCAAATAATGATACAGAGAAACTGTTGATTCAAGAATAAAGCTGGCTAAAGTTATATCATCTGGCTATTCAAATATAATTTTAAATCCTGTTTCATACTTGAAACATCAGTTAATCTTGTCTTCACCAGTTAATACTTGCTCATTTTGTTTTGTTGGCCTAACCTCCGCAGCTGAGACTGTGTTTTCATCGATTTTTATAACCTTGAACATTAATAGTTGCGTTAAAGTTGTAGTTTATTAGAACACACATTTCTTAAAGTAAAACATGACCTACAACAATGTTCTGAAAAATCAGACCAACTACTATTAAATAATGCTAAATCTTGAGACACAAGGTCACGTCCTGTTGCTCAGTATGACATGATCACATATCAGTTGAACTCATGATTCCAGCTGGCTGGAAACGTGGACTTGGTTAATATACGATTGATTACTGAGGCCACATCCATGGGAGAAAATTAAGTATATATTTTAAGGATCTGTTAACTTTGAAGCTTGGAAAAAAAATCCTGCTTTTAATACGGGTCATTCTTCATATATTCCATGTATAATCAAACACTGAAAAGTCATAATTTGATGCATGCTATGTAAATAATCTATGGATAAAGAGAGTGATAAACTGCCAGACTGAGCAATTTTACTGGTCATATTAAATTGTTGATAGTTTCTCTCACCTGCAAACAACTCCTAAATGAAGTAAAATTCTTTCATTTGTTAGGGTAAGCTCTTCAGAATAAACCTCAGTATGAGAAATTTATAGGTGACCTGATCCTCTCTACATTGGGGAAAACACTGCCAAAAGGAAAAGAAAGTATGTTTTTTTCAGTAAGGAAAGTAATAAAAAGAAAAAAGATAAAACTTACTAGTTTGACAAAAATGGTGTCACCTGCACCACTTAGATTTCAATAGTTCATTTTAAGTCTTAGTGTATTTCATCAAACTTTAATCCCACTCAAAAAAACCCAGGATCATATCCTTAGTGCCTTCATGACATGACAGATGAGCCAGCATTGTCCTTCAGGCTTCATCTGCAGTGTCTTTGTATTATTCAACAGCTATCGTGATTCCTAGCAGCAGTAAGGTACAGGTCATTAAAAAAGGTAGCAAATCAATAGTTTTTTCATTGCAGTCCACACTGGATGTTATGTCCAGTTCTGGGTTACTTATTATAAGAGCAAGGCCACAAAGAGCGACAAAGACAAGGAAGACATTGGAGTATAAATATGATTATGAGGAGAAGCCAAAATAACTGCTACATATGGAGAAATGAAGGCTCAGGGTGGTCTTACCATGTGTATAAATTCGTGATGGAATGAGTAAGGAAAGAGTCTTTGAGGTGGTATCTCACTACCGTACAAGGGGCACAAACAGAAAGATGGGAAATTCCACTTTACTGTAAGAAAAAAACTTTTTTCCAGTGAGGGTGGCCAAACACTGGTGCTGGTTGCCCAGACAGATTGCACCATCTCTTGGTGATATTCAGAACCATGCTTGGAGATATTCAGAACCTGACTGGGTATGGTGCTGAGCAACCTGCTCTAGTAGATCTGTCTGTGAGGAGTGGTTTGGACTCGATGACCTCCAGAAGTGCCGTCCAACCTTAAGAATTCTGATTCCATGTGATTTTGAATCCATGGCAGATTCTCAAAACTCATTTATTCTGTTCTTTCTTTCCCTTTTAACGTACACTGTTCTCCTAAATACAGATTCCGCTAAATCAAAAGTATTTAGATTTCTTTTCATATTCTGTGTACAATCTCCTTTACAATAATTACATTTTCTAATTGAAAAAAACCCAAATAATATAGAAAAGCCACCTTCCTCAGCCCCTAGCATTGCACATGCATTCTTCTTGAAATGCCTCACTTCTTCCTATTACTTCACAAGTTTTTGTTTCTTTTGTACCTGCTGAAGATTAGCCATAACTCACAACCCATTCAAACATGAAAATACTTCCTTTCCTTTTCTACATCACTAATGACACCGATTTTAATACTTAATTTTCACTCATTTTTCATTAATTTGCTTTCATTAAATCTTTTCTCTTTTTTTGATATTGAAGCTCAACTGAGAATTCCTTGCATTCTTATCAATAAATAATTTCCTAATAAACTTTTCTATACTGAAGGTACAAATGACACAACTTACATGTTTACATTACATGTAAACATTATCAATCTACTTTGTACTATTTATAATTTCTATCAAGAGTTCAGTCTTATATCCAGACTCTCACCCAGAACAATGATAAATCTTAGAACCTGATCAGACCTATAAGAATGTACATAAAAAATAACTGATTTTCTGCTATGAGTCCAGCATTTTGCCAGCAGATTGCTTTGCCTTGTAATGTGAAAAATGGGTTGGAAAGTAAGAAGCATTTATAAATTTACAGCTGGAGAAAAACACTGTTTTAAAAGGGATTTTGCAACCTAGGCTTAAATCAGCCATTCCACACTGGTAGTGACGCAAATCTGCACTAAAATGCTTTAGAAAGTACCTTCTGAGTCTTCTTCCATGACAAAGTAAGTTTTAACAAATTGTCTATGTATATCAAAAAGGAAGCTCAAGCTGCTTCTGTGTTACATGCGGAATCTAACATAATTTAGATGGCATAAAAATTAATAATTATTTTACCAAGTGCTTTATACAGTCTGGATTTAAATCCTCGACATTGAACAACTTTCTTCCCTGCTTTTATTTTTTTAATGTGGAATATTATAACATACCTTGTTGTTCTAATACCAAGAAAAAGTATTTTAATCATCTGTTTATCTTGCAAATGGCAAAATATAACTTCCTACATACGTAAGAATACCATGGCAAGCAAAATGCTTTCCAGGAACACATGTTCATTTTTTTAAGCTTCTTTTTTTTTTTCCTTTAATAAATAAATAAAGTTGCCTGGGGCAAGTCCTAGCACAGTGTGTCAAGTTTCAGTCAAGAGCAAATATTTATGTCTGCATGCCACATTAAAACATCTTGAAGCAATAAAGGTGGCATGCAGAAGAAGTTTGGGGCCATCTAGTGGAACTTGCAGTAAAAGCCAGTAAAAAGGCTGGAGATCAGGATGAAATGCAGTTTGTCAGAAAAGGGAGACCCATGCTTCATTTTTAGCAGATTTTCCTCAAATACATTACGTAACTTGCCACAACTTTTTTGGACGAGTTTAAGAATAAAATAGCTACACAAATACCTTACTGTTAATGCAAAAACTAAAAACTGCAGAATGATCCTGCGAGGGTTGATTTAGAAACATCATCCCTAGAAATATATAAATCCAGGTTAGACAAAGAAAATACACTGCACAGTGTAAGGCATGGCAGCCACGGAAATTAACTACATGATTTAAAGAATTTTCTTCATCTTCAAATTCTGTTTTTTTGATGTGACAATGGAAGATATACAGTGTTCAAAAATTATTCAATCAAATAAGCACACTCTTCCTTTCCTTGAAGAAGCAATTCAGATCATATGTAAGATATATTTTTCAATTTACATTTTTTACCTTAGTTCTTGATTTTGACATTGGAATCATGCGTGATTGTTTGATTACAGAAAAATTAAATCTTTCAATGCTAGCCTGATGGCAAAATTTTCTACATGAGACTGAGAATTACCTCAGATTTGTATTTATTTCTGGGTGCAATTTAAACATTACTGGCATTAATGTGCAAATCCTTCTATAAGGTTTATCATTATTATTTCAATTATCTCCACAGTAGAGCTCCAGATAAGATCATACAAAGTTTTGGGGTTATCAATCTACTCATATACAGGAAAAATACATGCCATCATCAGTGTTGTCTTCAAGCGTAAAACAAATGCTACAAGTGTCTGAGTCCAAGTCTATTGTTCTTCAATAAATGGTGAGAACACACTTGTTTTTCCTTCGCATAACAGACAAGTTTTTAAGTGGAGATGATAGAAAAGGTCATATAAAAGTACTTTAATTATAGAATGACACTGCAAAATCTGCAGAGCTTTTTGATCTCTCTGTTTTATAACTTATTAGAATTACCTACATGTAAACACTGTCACAACAATGGCTTGAATTACTAGGAGTTAAGTTGAAATCAAATTAAAACTTAGATAAGCAATTTTTATAAACTTCCACCAATAGCCCTTTCTCTGGTTAAACTATTTTTAGTGCTCATCACTTTAAAAAAATAGCTTCTCCATTAAATGTCTTAACATGCAAGATGGAGAAACAATATATTATTATATTTTCTGCTGCATATCCAACACTTTATTCCCCCATTCTTGCACAGTTGAACTGTTATGAGAAGCATCAAAGCTCCAAAGAAGGTGGCTTTGCTTGAATTTTGTTAGACACATTACTTGAGTTGTTAAGTACCATAGTCACAGTACACTTCGTTGTACACCCAGGCAGAGTAACAAAAGGTACATGGAAGATAAATGTGAATTATTATTCTCTTTTATTATTAAGGCTTATTATATAAATTTTATGTAATATCAGACAAAAATCTGGAGGAAATCAGGATTCGTTAGTGATTCACAGAATTAATTTTTCAAATTCTCCATTCATAACACCCTATTGTTTTAGAAATCTCTATGATACTTTGTGATTTTTTTTTTCTAAATAACCCTTGGATTAAGTGTCCTTTTATGATATTATCTATGATGTATAAGCATTGTATCATATAAATTTTCTAAATATTATATAATTTTTTTCCTTAAATTTCACTAGCATAAACTAACTATGTATTGCAGTACATCATCACTCTCAAGTTATTTCCTTCTTCAAGAATACTTTGGAAAAATTAAACCTACTGTCATATCATACAAATTTAATTCATGGTGTCTAAATCAAGACATTGACCATTCCAAATCATACCTGATTAACCAGAGTTTCACTGCAAACATTCAGCTTTTGGCTGGACACAGCCATATGTATATAACGTTAGAGTAGAAAAATTAAAACCTAAAAAATTGTCTTATTTATAACATACTTCTTTAATATTATGTGGCTTATTATAGATAAATTGCCATCTGGAAGGCACACAGATAGTACTGTGAATTATTGGTTTAATCTGCAGAAAAAATAAATCCTGCGTCATTAGCTGATGCAAGATGTTTAAAATGTTTTCTTCACAGAAGCATTCCTTAAATATAAACACTGGTCCTACTTTCAAATACTATCTTTGTTCAGTGCAATATGTTACTTGTCAGTATTTTGGAAAATCTGTCATAGTTGAGGAATTCCAAAGTTTTCACTGTTTCATGTCTTCTATACTCAAAAACCTGTGTCATGTTCTTTCACCATTTGTGCAAAAGATTTTTGTGTTTGGAAGTGCCTGACACAATTTAATCAACCAGAGAAGTCACTGTCAAATGGCCTGACAAGCTCTCTCCCCTGAGAAAATAAGCCGCCACCTCAGCTTTTCCACTGCTTGCTAAGCCAAGAAGTGAAAAATTGAGACTTGGAATCATAAAGGATTTCCCACACAGGAGTTCAAACTGAAACAAATAGTTAAATATTTATAGAAGTAGGCCAGTAACTCTAAAATCTGTTTTTCTCCCCTACTGAAAAATACATTGCAGGCAACCTTTTGCTTTAGTTTACGCTACATAAAGCCCTGTTACCATTAATGATACTGTAGTGATTGGAAACTTTTATGTAACTTCAATCTGTTCATCCAAATGAATTCATGTTTGTTGAGGAGAACCCAGTAGATACAAAGATAGGCTGCTAGAGTAATGGCAAAAGTAGGAAAGCATAGATCTCTCCAGCATAAAATCTGCCCTTAGATGCAAAAGCTGCAAGTGTTACACGAGAAAAAAAGTCGCGGTCCAAATAATCAGTGAGACAGAGTTCTTCACTGATGGGATTCTATCAGCAAATGTATAATGCAAGGAACTGGTTAGACATAAAAATCTATGTTTTCTTTCAGCATCCATGTGTCTTTAATCTTGAGTCAATCTCTCTAGCTGTATCTATACGAATAATCAAGGACTCAAGGCAAAAAGCACAGTATTCTATGCTCATAGCCACAGCTAAACACTCGTCACAGGACAGTCTATCCTCTTCATAGGGATTGTGAATCTCAAAACAAAGACATTGTCTGAAAGAGTGCCAACTGATGTTCACCCAAAATGTCCCAGGGACTACACTAACAAATTGGAGATTTCATTCTGTCACTGGCCAATCCTTAGGACCATGTTCTGGTCCTGTCCTATGGTGAATATGGGTGCTGAAAGAAATGAGACTGTACACCACAGTTTGATTTCTGGATTTGTCCAACGAACTTTCCAGCATTTCTCTTTTATTAGGATTCCTTTGTCAACAGCATCTGGTCTTTGTCTTTTAGTTAACTGGAATTCCCAGGATCATCCTAAACCCATGCCTTGATCCCACACATTCACCTCGCATCATGTGGTGACTGTGTTCAGCCACGAGAGAACACACATTATCATGCAGACCATTCAAGGTGGTTTTCGTTTTGAGAACACAGCACTCTCTTTATCAAAAACACCAATGTGCTGGTTTAAAGGTAAACCAGCAGGAGAAATGAACCCAACTCAAAGAGATTATAAGTCAGAATTACAATTTAATGAAAATAATACAATAAATACAATTACGTAGACAGTTGGATTTAAACCACAACTCTCAGTACCCTGGGGCACGAACAGAATGGTGTTCATTGGCCACCGGCCGAGCCCCACGTGGTCCCCCTGAATCCAAAGTAGAAAGAGGAAAAACCTGTTGGTGAGAGTGCAGGTTGCAGTCTGGTTGAGAGCAGTGGTCACAGTCCGGGTTGAGGGTGGTGGTCGCAGTCTGGTCGAGGATGATGGTCGTAGTTCAGTTGAGGTTCTGGTCCTCCTCTGGCTCCCACGAGTGGAGTCAGAAGTCCCCAGACTCCCAGACTGTATACACCCAGGTTCAGGCAGGAATGCCCAGTACCTCCTCCAGGGTGGGGAGTTCCACAATGGGTGATTGTGAGTGCTGGGTGTGAAGACAGGAACATCCTCCTGTCTCACAGGCCTCTTAACAGCCAGCTTATAGCCTGAGGGATCAGGTGTGCTCTGGGCAGCTGCTGCAAACAGTCTATTGTTAACAGTTTCTGGGAAATGGCGTAGAGGGTGTAGAATATACAATTTGGATTACACCCACACCATGATGAACTGGTCCCAGCTGCTTTAATGAACTGGGACAACCAGTCAAGGTCAAAACAGTCCTTTTTGATCATAATTAACTGAATACTGGTGCTGCTGGCTTAACTTGTTCTGTACTGTCCGTACAGTATGAAGCTGGACACTGAGTGCTGTTACAGTTCTAGATGGAGTATATGTTAATTGGCTGGCAATGGTGCAACTTATGTTTCCATTTTAGTCCTTTAATTTCCATTTTGTCTACCATTTTTCTAGCTTTAAAGAATATTTGTGGAGTACAAAAGAGCTCTTAAACTGGCAAAATATCGCAGGACAATTTATCACAAAATCCTGGTCCCTCAGGATATCCACATAGGAACTTGCTACATTTATGCTACTGAACAAAACAGTGACAATACTTATTCCCCAGTCCCAAATCCACATGACGTCATCTGTCTACTCCATTATATTAAGCTCACTTAGTCTCAAAAATAAGGTTCATGCTTATTGAGAATGGTCTCTGCTCCATCCTAACTTCTAGGAAGCAACTGGGAATTGGTGTATGAGCTGGCACAAGCCAAAAGCAAGTCACAGTACAGACAATTGAGCTCAGGTACCCGAATACATTCTAGGAGATTGTTTAATGTATTAATATGTTGTAATGTGCAGCCAGAGGGACACAGGCTTTGGCACTGTGTATTATAGTTATAGCTATTGCCTAGAGATCTCTTTCTGTCCATGTTCCTGGTATCATTTAAGCACAAGGGAAAGTAGAGGAAGGGGAGAATAATAAACCCCTAGGTCTCATCATGACATACAGACAAGACACATCTGGACTGACCACCCCAGCCCACGGACTGGTGTTCCCAGCTACTTAAGTCATCTGCTCCATAACCTCTTAGATCTGGTCTCTCTGCCTTTCTGTCTATATACACAAACAAACAGAATTTGGCTCTAAATTCAGTTCAATAGAGAGAAAATAAAAATTCTATTGCAAGTGTCACTTCCAGACTGATATTTTGTAAGTCTTCTCTATTCACAAAGCACTCTTATGATGTACATCACAAACAGCTGTACAAAGAGAAATGCTACTGTTTAAATTAGATGTTTGTTTCATTAAAATAACTTTGATAATGCAGGTTCAAGAATATAAGTTTACTGTTAGTTATTTATTCACAGCAAATAAAAGTTTAATTTAAAGAGGTGTTATTATGGCATTTTTCAAAGTTGTAGTTTAGTAATTTATATCAAGTATGTATTAAGGTAATAACCAAGTTTCAAGAAATATAGTTCTTATTTATATAAAAATTTGTTGGGATTAAATTTATTTATTATTAACTTTATTTATTCTCAGTAAGAATGGTAAAGTTTCAGTTAAGCCAGCAGCCTAGCCCAGTTCATTTTGACTATATTTTACTATCAAAGCAATGGCAGAGGCACTGTAAATCTCTATTTCAAATCAAAATCCAATTACAATTCAAAATGTAGAAATTTACCAAAGGCCTTTCCTTTTTAACTGCTATGAATCCAATCCTGTTTGCCTTAAGTGCCATATGGGAAAATGCAAAGATCCTGTTCAAGATGATAATGAAAAGCTCTGACTGGCTAAGCATACCCAAAGGAACTCTGTATGGGATGGAATCTGTATCACATTGAGTGAGACTATGCTATATAGTATATGTGTAGCAAGACTGGACTCAAAATCATATATTGAGACAGGACACATATCCAGTCATTTGACTCTGCCTTCTCTGCAGAGGGAGAAGACCAGAAAAAGAACAGATTAGACTCACTGTATATACGAAACAGACTTACTCTGCATATGCACATAGCATTCGGATCTTCCTGCAATCTTAATATAGCCCACTATTTTGTTTGCTTAAATTCCAACAAAAGCCATTTGAACCACTCAGGATATATTTGGGGGATATGAATGGGACTTTAGCAGTGCCAGCCTTCCATTTCGTCTGTTATGTCCCTGCCAGTAACATGCTATTATAATGATTAATACAGCAGAGGTCACAATGCAAATGCACATGTAGCAGGTCAAACTGCCAAAAATGGCTAAGAAAGGATATACAGTTTAACACTGCATTATCAGTATCGATACTGTCTCAAAAAATCCCTGTAATTCATGTTAGCTGGATTACATATAACTAAAACACATCTGTTTGATAAAGCAGTTAGAAAAATAGTCTATATGTATTCTGTGTGGCCAAGTCTTAACAGATTCAGGTTTATGATCTATGGCTCTTACCTTCTGATTTTGAATGTTTCTTATCTCCTCTAGCAGTTTTATTCCAAATAACCTAACACCTGTGTGATCTAGGTCAGTCTCTCTGACTTCACATAAGCATAAAAACAAGAAGGCCTTACTTACTTGGCATCAGTTTCAGCTGAGAGATGAAATCCATCCAAGGCCAGATAAGAAAGAACAAATCTGTTTTAGAGTAGTCAAGCACTGGAGCTGGTTGCCCAGACAGATTGCGGAGTCTCCATCCTTGGAGACATTCAGAACCTGACTGGACATGGCACTGAGCAACCTGCTTTAGCAGACTCTGCTGCTCTAGGGTCTGGAGTGAATGACCTCCAGTGACCCCCTCCGATCTCAACAACCCTGTGTCTGTGATTAATCACTAAATGTCATCTACCGTACACACTGCCTGAACTTCTACTCGTACACTCTACGGCAAAGAATACAGGAGAGTAATAGTCATTCTTAATTCCTGAAAATATTTATTGCCAGTCAACTGATATTTAAATAGTTACACAGTAAGGACAAAGGAAAGTTAGGACAGAGTAACGTTATCTTTGTATCCAAAATTTTGCATAATGAATCTCAGGTAGATTATTATTATATATTATATTCTTCCATAAAATAGCATACATTAACTGTTAAATATAAACTATACAAGTGTCGCAGGTGGGAGTGGGAGGCTTGGACAAATTTATTAAAAAGTAAAGCCTTGCCAGTGAGTCTTGAGGTACAGAAAGGACTCCCTTGCTTTTTAAACTCCTTCTCAGAGAGGAGTCTAGGTGCAGCTAAACCTACTCTTAGCCTCGGATTATGTTAATGGTTTAAATTTAAGGACTTACAGATGCATGATTGAACAACTTTTGTCCCACGGGTTTTAATGATTGGCAAAATGAGAATATTTATATAAAATGAATAATTTATTTTAAACAAATGATCAGACAAAAGACCTTAATCAGAACTATTTACTGCACAATATAAACACTAAAAATCTACTGGTAGAGTATAATATAGCATAAAGTAGTATTGTGCACTGTAACAAAGAAGTTGATAGCTTGCATTTTGTTGGATTTTAGGTCTTATGAGGGGTAGGCTCTCCTGCCAAAACAAGCAAAAAGCAATGAATGGATATTTTTTCATAGTAATTTAAACAGGCAGTATTCATAATTAAACACATACCATAATTTCTTTCTTTTTTCACCTCAGAATTTTAAATTCTTATTTCAATCTAACTGTAGACGAAAAAAAGACATAGCAGATAAAACTTGATCATTTGTACCCAAATGAAATAGACAATCAAAAAATACTTTGGTCTTACTGTGAAATCCTTATCTAAGGACCAAGACACAAAAACAGGACATGGGCAACATCCCTTCGACCTACCAGAACTGGAAACTAAATGTAACATATTGTCACCACCACAAAACGTAAAATCTATCAGGCACAGGGCTCCACACATTTGTAGGCTTTAAGATACTTCCAAAGGGCTGCTCAAAAATCCCACTCTGCCAGAAATTGCCTGCAGATAGCCAGAAAAAGATACTAGCAACATATAACTGTATGAAATACAGTTGCTCAAAATAATTTACTGAGACAAGGAGAGAGAATTCCCTCTGTCAGCTCTCAGTCATGAGTTCAAAACTCTCCCTGAACACTGTTATATATCTTCTCATGACTGTAGCTAGTGAAGGCACCACCCATCTCCAACACCACAGCCAAATGACTAACATACTTCCAACTAAATCACTGTGGTTTAAGTTCTGGTCTACAGTTATCTTTATGAGGCCTACTCAGATATATTGCACTTATGTATATATGTAAGTATATAGAGTGAGAGTTTCATGGCTGGATTTGCTAAGTTCCAGAATAGATTTCTGTAAGTGGTCAATTAAAATCTGGCTTTTGAAATGGTTTTGGCTGTCTAAAGAGGCTGATCCATGGAGATACTATAACAGTAGACAGTCACCATTATATACATGCCAGACTTTATTTCTGCAATCTTCTTTTTCGATGAAATTTGACCAAAATTTCTGGGCAATCTTCAATGCCATAGCACAGGCAAGGAACTGCTCATGTTGGATATCAAACAAGTTCGACTAATTTTGTTCAAGTTGACATCTGCCAACTAGCTAATCTTGTCCATGAAAAAAAATAATTCCTTAATTTCACAGGAAATTGATTTATTACTCAAAGCAACTTAACTGCAGGTTAAAATTTTGCAACTTTCAGATCAAAAGGTAATACCAAAAGCTAGAACAACACTCACAAAATATGTCCCAGCAAAAATAAACACAAAAATGTGTTTGAGCATGAGGAAACAGAGAAAAAAAAAACTTGTCTTGGTTGCTAATTCAGCGCTGGTGAGGCTGCATCTGGAATCTGTGTCCAGTTCTGGCTCCTCAGTGCAAGAGAGACATGGAGCTCCTGGAGCAGGTCCAGAGGAAGGCAACCAAGATGATTAATGGACTGGAGCATCTTTTTTATGTGGAAAGGCTGAGGAAGCTGGGCCTGTTCAGCCTTGAGAAGAGTGACTGAGAGGAGACCTCATCAATGTCTGTAAATATCTAAAGGGAGGGTGCCAAGAGAATGGAGCCAAGGCTCTTCTCAGTGGTGCCAAGCAATAGGGCAAGAGGCAACGGACAGAAAATGATGCACAGGAAGTTCCATGTGAATATGAGGAATAACCTTTTTACTGTGTGGGTGACCGAGCACTGGAACAGATTGCCCAGAGAGGTTGTGGAGTCTCCCTCACTGAAGATATTCAAAAACCATCTGGACACAATCTGGTTCAGCATGCTCCAGGATGGCCCTGCTTGAGCAGGGAGGTTGAACCAGATGACCTACTGTGGTCCCTTCCTACCTGATCCATTTTGTGATTCTGGGAATACACAGGGTTGTCAGAGGGGCTATAGCACTGAAGGAGGGCCATGGTTAAAGATTCTTTACAACCGAGAAGCCAGAGACATAAACCTCTGGTGTTTAATGCTAAGTCTTCCAAGCCTTTCCTTCTCTAAATATCTACATCTATGCTGCTGTTGGCAATACGGATGTATGAAGAGACCATCAGAATTTTTAAGAAACTGTCAGAATTTTTAAGAAACCATGTGTTTCAATTTCCACTAAGAAAAAGAATTGCTCACAAATGGTAATAAAAAATATACAACAGAAAGCACAAAAGTGGTTTATCAGTTATTCAGGATTTGAATTCAAATTACTAAATTCTGTTTTTCGGTGGTCCATTAAGTCTAGCACTGTTCAAAAAAAAAACAGGGGAAAAAAAGGCTGGATGTTTCTGTTATTTCACTTGAGCTTATGAAGGTCTTGATTATTTCTGCTGTACTCTTAAGTTCCTCAGTGAAGCAATAAAACTGAATAAATCTTACTGGTTTTGACTTGTTTGACAAAATGGAGACCTAAGAGAGTCATCTGTACATTTGGGAAGATTATTCATTATTTGCAAAGAATTTCAGGATAAAAAATGTAACACCCTAAAAGCTCAGTGATCTCTTGCTCAAAATCACTGCCTGCTGTGAGCACCATCACTCTCACTGGTAAAAGAGTCACAGTTTTATTTTGCTGCTACTTACAGCACTAATGCTGCCTTCTCAGAGCACGAACAGCTGAACTTTGTTACAGCACTCCATATGAGAACAGACAGTTCTAAGATGAGC
This sequence comes from Cephalopterus ornatus, assembly GCA_013396775.1. NCBI lineage: Eukaryota > Metazoa > Chordata > Aves > Passeriformes > Cotingidae > Cephalopterus > Cephalopterus ornatus. The sequence continues at coordinate 35,634 of VZRE01011562.1, forward strand.
TCTGAAAAGCTTTGCAGGGTGACAAAATAATTACTGCATTAAAGAAAGAAAAAAACCCCTTTGATCGTCACTGTTTCTCAGAGGAGCAACTTGGCTAAATAAAACTTAGGTGTTTTCTCCAGTAGGCAATTTGCCTTTCCACTGTAATACGTGGTAGGGAAGAGTATTTGCATATCTACTCCTCCTCTTCCCTCTCCTTTTTGTGTTTTCAAGTGTATTTTGGTTGATGTACAGTAATTCACCATGACAAAACCCTGGCAATGCTAAGGCAGTTTATAACCCTTTCCCACTGCCCCGCTGACAGAGATGGTTCTAATGGTCAAGGACAGAGGCCTGGAAAGCGCAGTTGATAGCGGGTTTCATGAAGGTTTTCTCCTCTCCCTCGCCAAGCACTATGATGGCCCCTCATGACCCCAGCAAGCCCCTTGGGGTTCAGCTGAGACAGCTGGAAGCCAGCAAATGGCTTCCTACCTCCCGCTCCCTATCCACACATCCCGCCTGCTCAGTCCAAGGAGTTGGTCATTTCGGGGGAGGGCATGGATATGGGTTTTGCCAGGGTTAGATCCACAAGGGTGGTGGGAATGCTAAAACCTCCTAGGGTTAATTGTTAAATAAGTCAAATGTCCTGAGAAACACCACATTCTGGGGCGGATGTTACAGGCTGCTTCCCAGTTAACAGAAAATAAGCTTTCAAAATTAACAAGACCTACCTGAAATATGAGATTTTGTGTCTTTTCACAAGTTATTCCTTTCTCATTTCTTTCTCTTATTCCATGTTTTTGTTTCATGGGGTTTTTTTTTCTCTAACAGATGCTGAAGTGCTTGTAGAGCACTGAGGGCAGCCAGCTTCCTGGAGCTGCAGAGATGGGTAAGAATCGAAGAGTTCAGCTGGGGCCTGTGTGGAGGTGCCGTTCCCTTCCTGGATTTTTATCACAAGTTTAGAATGTCACTCTTGAGGAGTTTCTTATTTTATCTGGATTTCCTCAACAGTTTTACTCCTTTCCAATAGGACAGTCAGCACATAAAGGTGTACTAAGGACCCGAAGTCCTTACATGAAAGACAATATCTAAAATGAGTCGTTTGGACTAGTGACTCACAAAGTCTGCCCTTACACAGGGCTTATTTTATAATCATTGAAGAAGTATCTGACTAAATAGAAACACAAAAAATGGAAATAGAGATAAACTAAAAAAAAAAACTTTTTATGATAGTATTACACACTGCACTCTCTCTTTTTTTTTTGTTTTTTTGCCCTCCAGCCTCACACACTCAAATCCAGGGACATACCCTTGCCCTATAGACCCTTTCAGGACATTGTAATTCTGAAGCAAACCGTTCCTGGGCAGTAGCCTCAGGCGAGCCAATCAGATTGTTCCCGGACAATAGCCACCGGTGAGCCAGGTTCAGCACATTGGAGATTCAGAGCTCGAATCAGTC
>VZRE01011563.1:1270-26499 GCA_013396775.1 Cephalopterus ornatus
ATTTTAGGAGAATCTAAGTAGGTTCTACAGGCTCACTAGGCTCCCTACTCTTTATCAATAAAAAGTGATGGGACAGGGAACGTCTACAGAAAAACAGCAAAAAGTATAGCGCCTTTTATTTTCTTCTTTCCTGACCCTCTCATAGATCGGAGCTTTCATTGGAAGCAAATTTTAATCTAAAATTCTGGGTACAAACGCTTGTAGAGTTTAGGAAAATCTGTGGGTAACTTACGGCTCCAGGATTGTCTGTCTCCCAGTGCTGCAGTAGTTGATAGTAACTCAGAAACTGACAAAACTGAACTGCCAGATCACTGACTTTATAACAACCAAGAGTGTAAAAAAGGAGAGTCCAAACTTTCAAGACTACTCTGTTTTTAAGCTTTTGGGTTACACATCTTCCTGGCCTATTTAGGAGCTTTCACTCTTAAGAAGTTACAGCCTTTTTTTTTTTTTTTTTTTTCAATTTGCAAAAAGCAACAGGGTAAAGTCATTCATGTAAGAGTTGAATTCACAAGTTGGTCATTTGATAGCTTGTAATTTCCCAGCCTATATTAGCTCTTGTTGATCAGAGGTCTTGGTGACTTATCTTGGTATCTTAAAATCTAAAATTTTAGAAGAACAAAATGAAATATTCTGCTTTTTTTTTGTTGTTACATTCACACATCCAACCTTAATGGGCCTTCTGGAGGTGTATTTCTGAAAATCTGTGTTTAGCTGTACAGAGAAGTCTTTGCATAAGTTCTTTTATATCTGCACAAAATAAGCAATAAAAAGTATTATAATATTGTAAATGAATCAGCATAGATCTAATTACTAAAAAATATTGCTTAGAAAAGACTTATTTTAGAATGGCCTAAAATCTAAGTGACTGGAGAACTGAACAAGTAACCATCAAAAAGCACAACTTGTATAACATAAGATTGAAAATTTATACTTATTTTTGCTTGAAATACACAAATATCCAATTGACATCAAATTGTGACAGATGAACAAGACCACTCAGCAGCAAACTGCGTGTGTTTCCCTGCCCTTGAATTATTTAGACAGACACAAGTTAGTGGGCACCACTGCTGTACATACTGTATGGGACCAAAGTGAATATAATGTACTGTAGTAGTAATGTGTGGAGTGAATCAGATGACTTGTACAAAGCTGCAACTAAATTTATTGTATTAAATAAGAATCCAGTGTGCCACTGCAGTTTATATGAGCAGTAAAAATGGTTTGCCTCTTCCCGTTACATGACAATGTAATCAATGGAATAAATCACCAGCTGGCAGAAATCCTACATTTGAAATATCTCATGTTTCCTACGGCACAGCAGAAAACTTCACAGGAGAACAGAAGGCTGAGAAAGTTGATAAAAGGCATTTTTGTAATTGCTGTTGCTGAGGATTGCGCCCAAGTAAGGAGTTGAGTTGCACAAGCTTTGATCATTCAAACAAACAAAATACATGTAACCTGATCCTAAGGTATGCAGTGATATTGCATCAGATATAGCAATTACATAATTACATCCTACTCATGCAAACACTTATACATACATATGCTTATCTTCACTAATAGGATTAGTTAATTGATTTAATTGTTCAAACTATCCCTGGAAGTAAAGTTAGCACGCTCTTATATGTTTGCAAAATTCAAGTTCTGTAAAGCTGCTTTATCTGTAATTGCTTTCTTTCTTTTTCTTTTTTAAAACATGTTCATGGACAACATGCAAATATGTGGTAACTAAAGTAGCTGTTGAACTGATAGTGTGGATGGGAAATAGTCAGAAGGGAAATTCTGGCACAATTAATGTCAGTGGGAATTTTTGTCATGTTTTTATCCTGTGATTCATACAGAGAATAAATGGACCAGCTGCAATGTTTCTGGTAATTTGTTCAAAATACCATGACAAATATTTTGTAATATGATGCAATAAGATAGATGAAGATAGCCATTTAGCTGGTAAGATTGTTTGATGATGTTTGTTGTCTTCACATGTGACTTTATTTCAGTAACAAAATGGTTGTCTTCCCTTGATGACATTCTCACACATGGTTTCTCCAACATTTTCCTCCTGCTTTAGGAGGCAGTATGTCTTTTGTCTTTGTTCCAACAGCCTCTAACACATTTCCAAGACTGTCTGCTTTTCAACCATTACCCTCACTTTTTCTTCCTTGTTCCTAATCCTACCTTCATACTTGTTTCATTATTTTACTTTGTAGCACGTGGCCTGCCAAAATCTTATCCACTCCCACATCTATTCATTCATGTCTGCTGTCATTCCTCACATAGCGTTAAGGGTGAAGTTTACTGCTTTCCACGTGGGCACTTTTCAGGTGTTGCTGCCATTTCCACCCCAGCAGTACCAGTGAGTGCATATTAATTGGCCCTGCATCACTCCCTGTAGAGCCTGAATGGCCTGGGAAATATTGAATGGCTCTCTAGTTAGAGCGAGGGTAGTTTTTTAAAAACCATTTCCATTAATTTTCTCCCCTATAACTACTCAATAGTAGTGATGAAATAAATAAATATATTGAATCAGAACCTCACTTCACTGGGTCTTAATTGGTGTGTCTTAAGTGAATCTATTCCAATGTGTAATGAATCTATATTGCTCTTCACAGATCTCATCCCACCTACTGTATCTGGCATTCTTGCTGCAACACACTGAGGTGGAGTAGACTGCATGTCTGGCTTGTGTAACCTTGGTTTTGTTTAGTTGGCATGTTAAAAAATAATCAACTATGTATAATAAAAGCTGGTTTCCTTTTATATGCTTGAGAACTTGCTTAAACTCAGAAGGCCTCATCATGATAACCGAACCTGACCACTTGTGTGAAACAGGCCAGTCAATCTCTAATGTGAGAGGACATCTGCTTAAGAAAGGAAGTAGGGAGGGAAAGTAATCTTGTCTACCTTTTGCAATTCCTTTGCAGATCAAACTTGTGCACTAAAGCTGATAAGGTTGATAGAACTAGAGAGGTTAAAATAGGCAACTGAAATACTGAATTTATGGCATTGGAGTTCTTTGATCCCACAACGAAAGTTACATACATTGAAAGCAATGCAGTCACTTCTCGACTATGGATTTCAGGTATCTGTGACATTTTAATATTCTGCTCAATTTCCTTTCCTAAAACGAATCTGACAGAGCTTTGACTAACCTCTTCCCAAAAATAAGCTCTGAATGTTGCCTTAACAAGTGAAGACACAGACCCCACCTTCCTTTTCAAACTGATGCCTTTTAGAAGAAATTATAGGAAAACCTACCTATAAAAAGATAGCAAAAACTAGTTAAGCAATGTGTAAGTGGTTAAGTTTTCTTTGTGTTCTTAATATCAAGGGTTGCACTAATTTTATTGCATGGACTTAAGCAGCTAGTCAATGAAGACCATATCCTGAGAGTTGAGCTCAGAGCCATGCTGATGAGATGTCCACCTAGTTAAAGCAAAATAGTTCAGATTATGTGGAATGATGTTTGGCTCTGTTCAAACCAGAGTTTCGTGAAGCATCATAGACATATTTTTCAAAGCAACACAAATGAGATTTGAACTAGAACTTTCCTATTTGAAGAAGTGTGGGAAAAACTGAAATGTGAATTGAAGCATGCTGGATATTTCTTTGGGCATTGGTGTTCCTATTTCATATTAAAAAAATCTTTCTATACTAAACTCTGAATTCATTTCTGTCCATGGACAGACCTTATCTTTTGATAATGACATCAATAAAAATTTCAAGATCTAAAACCCAATTTGAAATGTGCAGCAGCTATTTTGAGATCTACTTTATTTTTAGTGAGGAATTAATGAAAGTTAGACCTGCAAATACACCATAAACTACCTAAATTGTTTTAACCTTATGTCTGATTTTTCCGACTGAATGTAGTAACATACACTGACTGGTAACTTTCAACTTATTATGCCCCATTTCTTCACCAGTTATAAGAGAATGGTGATTACGCATTTCACAGTTTGAATACAGGTGATTAGGGCATCTTTCTTTTGATTTCACTCTGAGTGTAGTAGGAAATAACAGCAAGAAATCACATAATCAAATTGTAAACCATAAGTCATTGACTGTGAGCAGCCACGTGAAGATTTCACATGCTCCTGAAACTTTGGTCTTTCCCTGCATCTGTCTGCTTGCTTAAGTCTGCCTGAAAGGGCAGCTCAATGTCAAAAAAAAATTAGCATAAAGTTACTTTCTTCATTTCACACGTGTAAGACACGTTTACCAATCCTATGAGCAGACATGTATTATTATACCTTCTCTGCCTTCACAGCCTTACTTATCTTGCAGAACAAATATTTCAGAGGACAACAAGCTATATTCCAGCCTCTCTTGGACACCATGAGACGCCTTTCCATAAGCTTTGGCCGTGAAAACCTGAGGTATCTCTGTGGCAGCTCCAGCCTATAGACCAGTGGAATAAATTGCAAAGAAGGACACTTCTCTTTACTGAGAATGTGGAAGAATGACACTGTCCTTTAGTTCCATTAAAATACAGTATGAGGGGAAGAACTTCCTTTATCTAGGAACCACTTTCTTTTTTCCAGCAGATGACAACTCCAAATACAATCACTTTGAAAATACAAGAGGAGTATATGGCCTAATGTATATGCCAGACCTGGATTCAACAGCCCAGTAATGGCTCTGGGCCACTTATTCTTTCCTGTTGTGAAAGCACAGCACTTAAGCTCCTGTCTTTGGCAGTGGGAAGCCCCACAGGCTGGGGAGAGCTATTTTATGTACGGTGCATATGAGGGGGAGCATTATGTTTGGTACAGGGGAGCTGCTGAGGTTTTTATACTCTCATTACTAGAAATCATTTCTGTGTACTTTTCTCTGTGTTTTTATTAATCCATTTCATTTCATGCTGTCTCCTCTCCCACATCTCTAACAGCTGCTCACTCAATATCTCACCTACAGTTTGGGAAGACACAGTCGGCAGATCACAGTATATATTGTGTTATAGTCCTAGATGTACCATCTGCCTTCTCCTCCTGGACATTTTTGCAACCAACTATTTACAACAACAGAGGGTCTGGCTGCTTAAGGCAGGTCCTTTGCAATGAATGTCTTGTAAATAAGTGAGAGTTAAAGGAGCGAATAGCAGAAACTATCCTGCTCTAGTTAAAATACTTCTGCATGGTTACCAAATTACTCCTACTTTGAGGAAAAAAAAATAAGGTGAAATGTAATTTTCGGTGTGTTCCTGATGCATTTGGTTTTATAACTTTTTCTCTTGCTAAAACTGGGAGAAGTGGAAAGGCATATAGCTGAATGACACAAGGAACACTGTGGAAATGTCATTCTTAGACTTGCTCACAGCCAAAGCCCTCATTCCTCCACACACACCCCAGCTCTTCCTCACCCCACTCCCCCCTTCCCCTTGCTATTGACAGTAAGGAGTCAGTAGTAAAGGACTTGAAATGTCCATTCAGTGAGAGGAACAACGCCTGGATTGTCAGTTTAATGAGAGCTCCCTCGGGGTGTTTTGAGCCCCTCAATCCTGGTAAGTATCTGTATTTGTCCTCAGAGTTTATCAGAGCAGCTTGGTGATGACACCCCCATGTAAGGCTCTCTTATGTTCATGACACCACTCAGTGACCTTCTCCATACTGTCACCATTCAGAAATTGCCTCCTGTCACATACATCCTCTGTTGAGGAAAACCATACCTAGGGAAGCACAGGACCTGCTTACCTAAACATGAATGCATGTCCCCACAGAGCTTTGGAACAGTAATATCATTGAGAGGTCTGCTTTGCCCTCTTCCTTCATTTGTTTCCACTCAAGCAGTATTGCATGACGCAGCATTTTAATTCCTGGGTAAATGGGCTGAGTGGTCGGTACGTACATAATCTGCACCAGGGACCCACTAGTTGGGGTCATAGTTTCATTTTCTGACTCATACACCCCATTTTCTTTCCCACAGAGTCTGGGAAGTGAGTCACGGTAGCAGGTGCCCAGCTTATACTGGGCAAATGATGCCAAAGTACCCATGTATGCACTGACCAGAGCCAACACGCATGAGGTGAAAGTCTACCTCAGCGCTCTCTAAACTGTTGACTCATGCAGTGAGCTGACTGAGGGAGGCATTGCTGTGCAGCTGTGCTTAGGGCTTTGTATGAAAGACTTTTAGGAAATACTAAAACAGATTAATGCTCATAACATCTTACTCCATGTGGAAATGCAACATCTTTACACTCACTGCATCATACTGGACAACAACTTAAAAGATCAAGGTCGCACTCCCATTCTTTATGACATTAGACTGTCTGGCTATCCAAGGAAATATAGAATTTTTAATTCCTGCACCAAGAAAATATCAATGAAATCATTATGTCTTTAGCCTGCATGGGAGGTATTTTTTGAAACATTCCCTGTCAGTGCACGAAGGCATCAGTAGAAGTTAAATTGCTTTATACCTGCTTGGAACACTTGTTTCTGTATTTGAGCTGAAACAATTGGTTGCTATAATCAATAATTTCCTATAATTCCTTTTGTGAGCAAAAGAATAGATAGGAAGTAATTTTTACAGCTGATATTTAGTCAGAGACTAGTTCACAGAAGGAATTACAGCTTTTTATTGTTTGCTGCTGAAGCACTATAAGATTGTTGCCATTTTTTGTTTTAAGACGGATTGTAGTTGTTTTCATGAACACTCAGGGTCACAAGTATTCAGTTGCTGTCCTGTGATGCCTAGCTAGTGCCATGTATCTGAAGCTGTTTGCTTGCCTCTGAAGAAAGATTTATGTCTTCAGCCATGCAAAGTGAAATAGCTGCATTGTGGAGAAGAAGGCAAATGTTTGCTTGTTCAAGTTTGGCTCTTATTCATCTCCCAGCTGACTAAATCCATGAAGATAAACATGGCCTGGCTTCCCTAGTTCAGCAATGACTGCTTATTGTCTTCGAATAAATACTGCAATATTATTGCTCCATACTTTCCTGGCCACTGGCAGACTGTGAAAACAAGCTGAAGTGATGCCATAAGTCATAACATATACAGTCCCTGTTGTCATTAACCCAGGGAAACGAAATAAAGAGGGATTCATAAGTCAACTTTGTTTTAACCCTTTGAATTGTAATCTTTTTTTCCTTTTCTTCTTTCTTTTTTTTTTTTTTTACCTCCTCCAAACATGATTGACGTCTCCTAGGAGCTCACTATCCTTTCATAGGTTAGGAAGCATTAAGTAGTTGCACTTTCCACTGGCTGAGTCTAATCACATTCCTATAGATGAAGTTGGCTGCCCCGGACACCCACAGCTTTCCATTTATCTTTTAAACCACAATCTACAGTTTTATGGATGAGTTCATCTTGGGGAGTGGCAGAAAGAGGAGGACAAGAATAGAGGATGGATTTTAGAAGAAACCAGCACATGATAACACTTACATTAAAAGCATCATAACAAGCTTCCCTTAAGAGGTCTAGAGAGGAAATTGGAGAAACATTATATTTAAGAAGCTAATTTTACATGCAGATGAGGAAAAGCCATAATGAAGATTCTGAATTGCAGAAGTCTAACTGGCATTTATAGGCACATGATGAGAAAAAATATTGTCCTGCAGACCCTGCTAATAGAATGTTTTCTGTGACTGGCATTCTGGACATCAATGCACAGAGCTTTACAGAAGCAAACAAAACTTAATGATGATTGGGTTTTTGAAAAAATCATGATACTGGACAACAGTGTGACCAAGAAAGAGAGGTTTGATTGGAGATGTCATTTTAATAAGTGGGCACTGGCATTTTGGGAGCAGAAATTACAATGGCTGTTCCTGTGCCATTCCTTCTGCCTTTTGCGATTCACTTACCCAGAGACAACTACTACCAGAAAGTTCACTTCTAAGCTGTTGTTCTACTGTTATTTTGAAGTTGCAGTTTATCTCTGTTATGCTCAAATTTCATGACAATGTCAGTGGTGTAGTGTGATACAGATCCTCCTAGAAGCTATTCTGAGGCCCATGGAGGACGGAGTTCTGATTCATGATTTCACCAAAAGTAAGTCCTGCCTGACCAACCTGGCAGCCTTCTATAATTGAGTGACTACATCAGTGGACAAGGGAAGGGCTACAGGTGTCATTTATCTGGACTTCTGTAAAGTCTTTGACATGGTGTCCCACAACATCCTGTGCTCTAAATCGGAGAGAGCTGGAGTCAGTGTGCAGGCTGTCAGATGGACAAGAAATTAGTTGGATGGTCACCTCAGAGGGTAATGATGAACGGCTCAGAGTCCCAATGATATCAGTGAAAAGTGGTGTCCCTCAGGAGTCTATATTGGGACCAGTGCTATTTAATATTTTCATTACTGACATAGACAAAGAGCTCAAGTGCACCCTCAACAAATTTGCAGATGACACATCTGAAGGATGGGATACCATCCAGAGGGATCCAGACAAGCTTGAGAAGTGGGCCCATGAGAATCTCCCAGGATTTAACAAGGCCAAGTGCAAGGTGCTGCACCTGGGTCAGGGCAACCCCCAGTATCAATACAGGCTGGGGAATTAATTGATCAAGAGCAGCCCTGCTGAGGAGGACTTGGGGGTGCTGGTGGGTGGGAGGCTGGACATGACCCAGCAACATGTGCTCACAGCCCAGAAGGCCAGCTGCATCCTGGGCTGCATCAAAAGCAGCATGGCCAGCAGGTCAAGAGAGATGATTCTGTCCCCCTACTCCTCCCTCATGAGACGCCACCTAGAGTGCTGCATCCAGCTCTGGGGTTCCCAGCACAGGAAGGACATGGACCTGTTGGATTGAGTCCAGAAGAGGGCCACCAAGTTGATTAGAGGGATAGAGTGCCTCTCCTATGAGGAAAGGCTGAGAGAATGGTGCTTGTTCAGCCTGGAGAAGAGAAAGGAAAGAAGGGTGACTTAATTGCGATATTTCAGTACCTGAAGGGAGCCTACTAGACAGATGGAGAGGGACTATTAACAAGAGCATGTAGTGTCAGGACAAGGGGGAATGGCTTCAAACTGAAAGAGAGTTGGTTTAGATTAGATATTAGAAAAAAATTCTTTAATCTGAGAGTAGTGAGGCACTGGAATAGTTTGATCAGAGAAACTGTGGATGTCTCATCCTTGGAAGTGTTTAAGGCCATGTTGGAGATTTGAGCACCCTGGTCTAGTAAAAGGAGTCCCTGCCCATGGCAGGGGAGTTGGAACTAGGTAATCTTTGAGGTCCCTTCCAACCCAAGACATTCTATGATTCTATGATACACCTTGGTTTTCCTTTGGACAGCATGTTGCAATGTTGAGGAAGATGATGACCATACACCAAATTCTCCTTTACAGTTAGCCCACTTTTCCAGTACGTCTTGCTATTGTGTCACTAATTCCATAGAAGAAAGGCACTTTACATGCTAAAGTGAATGGAAAGATGTATTTATTTTTCTTATGTCTCTGCATAGAATCATAGAATGTACTGAGTTGGAAGGGACTCACAAGGATCATTGAAGTCCAGCTCCTGGCTGCACAGAGGACAGCTTCAAGAACCTCACTGTGTACCTGAGAGCATTGTCCAAATACTTCCTGAACTCTAGCAGTCTTGTGATCATTGCCCTGGGAAGCCTGTTCCGGTGCCTAACCATCCTCTAGGCAAAGAACCTTTTCCCAATATCTAACCTAAACCTCCCCTGACACAGCTTCATGCAATTCCCTTGGGTCCTATCACTGGTCACCACGGAGAAGAGATCAGTGCCTGCCCTTTTGCTTCTGCTGGTGAGAAAGCTGTAGACTTCAATGAGGTCTCTTACACAGTATCAGAATAATGTTAACATGCCTAAGCATAAATGAGAATAAGATGATGTGCATCCAGCACAGCATATATTTGTCTGCTGCAATGAGAGTTTAGGATTACTTTCATTATATTGGTACAGGGGATCAGTTACAGAGATCTCCCTATTGTGGGACTTCCATAAAGGAAACACTCTACAACAGCTATCATACTCTAGATGGGTGAGTTGACACTGGATTTTCTTTTAGGTGGTGTCAGGGTTATTCCCTTCCATTCTTGTACAGGTTACTTAGAAAAAAGGTTAGTTTTTTTAGTTACTGCAAACAGGGGTAAAAATAGCAATTACATAAAAATCTCACTGTAATTGAATTGTTCCTTTCACAGCTTCAGCGCTGGAGCTGGAGTTTTGTGTCTCGGACTTGAGAAAGACCTTTGTGTTGGGAACAGATGTTCAGATGCAAGATTATTTATTTAATAATTTAGTGTGGTTACAACAATAAATATAATTTAATAAATCAAAATGTATTTAGAAATCACACAAAGGGGAAAATTGGAGGTAAAGGGAAGAGCAATGTATACAACAAAACATTGACATGAAAACATACAGACTGAATTATCTGTAGGAAAAAAGGATTAGCAGAAAATTTAAAGGAAGTTTCTAAGCAGATGAGTGAGAATTTACAGTGGCTTTCCTGTAGAACAGGGGGGAAAAATAATCCCACTGGTTATAGGTCCAAAAATGTATGTACAATAGTTAACCCAATGAAATAGGGTAAATATTAACATCAGTGCTTGGGTGGTGATTCAGGAAAGTACTGGGTTAAGGGTTACAAGTACATGAAATAAAATAAGAAGAAACAGCTTATAAAGGAAAAGACGGCAGCAACTTCTTAAATCATCTCCGTTGTCTTGTAACTCTCCAGAGAATTAAGATGCTCTCCTCAGTTTTTGCCAACTGCACTGCTTGAAACATGGGCTTCTCCATCACTAGTTGTTTTGGCCAGAGGAGAGCAACACTCATCTTTCTTTCTCTCTTTTTAGGGAATATGCAATCATATCTCATTTCTCCCATAGGTCTGCCTTTGCTGAATGCCTATTTTGCAGGCAGGAGGAACAACTTAATGAGCTGTCCCTGCTTTGCCATTATCTACTGACTTTTAGTATTTAGACTTTAAGCTATAGGATCCACTATTACAGGTTTTCTGCTTTTACTTATTGTAATATGAGTAACAACTTACAGTGTCCCTTGTTTTAGCATCACTGTTTATATAAGCTCCAGCTCCAGCTACATATTAACACCTGAGTAGATTAAATTATTCAGTGATGTTGGCATTCAGTCATGTCATTGGGAAACCTTACTGTCTTCCACAGGAACATATCTCTGAAGTATTTCTTGAATGTATTTATAGAATCAAAATCACACTCCATCCTTTGTTCTCATTTCTATTTTTCTTCCTTTTGCAATTCCTTTCCTTCTTTTTCTATATTTATATTTTACTTCATATCTTTATTCTTCTCTCCCTCACTACAAACTCTCTCATTAGGAGTTATTTTCTGACATGCTTTAATCCATAAAGTAGCCCTTAATTTGCAAGTTTTACATTAAAAAAAAAAAGGAGAAAAAAATTCATTTACGTATACCATATACTTAGCATTTAACCAGAGAGGAAATTTGTTCCTAAGTGTGTTTTGAGATTTACTTACTGATACTAATCATGACTAGGGTTTCTTTTCAAGCCCTTTGCTTCAAATTCAGCTAGCACTAGACCTCAAAAGTTTTATTCTCTTTTTTGCTCAAGCTAATATTTCAGTCACTGCATCCTGTCCTTATAGGTTTCCTGTGACTTTTATTCTTCAGCATGCAGGTATACAGGTCTTGATATTTTTTAGCAGTGTGGTTTGGTTTTTTTCCTAAAATTATATGCTGGATGGTTTTGTCACACATGTGACAAATTATATATCCAAAGCTAAAGCACCCCTAAGGCCCTGGCTAGCATCAACACTATCTTTGTGGTTCTTTAGTTAAAAAACTTTAGTGGTTCTTTAAATTAAAAACTGTGTTAAAAATGTGTTTCTCTGTGTTTGCTCCTATGGTCCGCTGACATCAGTCTACTTGTCTTGCTTCCTATCCAAAACTTAAAACCCCCTCTAAGTTATGCTTTTCATCTTTGAAAATTTATTTGAATTTAGTGAAGTTCGAAACAGGTTCTTCCGTGCGTCTTCTCAGTCTTCTTAGTTCTGGATCCTTGATCTTCAAAAACTGTGCATCTGACTTACCAGTCTAAAATTTTTAATGCATTATTTAGGATTTTCTCCAATTAGATTGATAGCATGTGAATGTTTCATTTATCTAAACACACAATAAATGTAAAAAGTGCAATAAATATGCAAAAGTAGACATTTATTTGCTTTGTTAGATGACTTGTTTGCTTTTCCCACACAATTTTTTTTGTTATCCAGTCCGTGGCTTTACCTTATTAAAAAGCCATTTTTTCTCATTTTGCTTCCTTTTAGTAGCTTTCCTTCCCCTCATAAAGAGATACGGTTCTTTCCTGAACCTTTTCCAGTTCCTAGTTGCTATTCAGGTGTTTTGGATGAGCTTATTGGGTCCCCACCTCTTCATCTACAAATCTGTATTGCATGTTACTTACTTTCCCCTGGAATACCATATGGTTTCATTAGACAGTGATTAAGATGTACTATAAACTGAAGTAGTTGTGGTGGGTCTTTCAATAACCACAGATGGATTAGCAAGCATTGCAAGAAGGTTCTGATGAGGGATCCATATCTGCCTCTTTGATGAGATGTTTGTAACCTTTGTTACCATCCTCACAAGGCCATTGCCAGCAGTATGGCACTTCGGAAAGCACACCAAGGAAAGGCATGTGGCTCTGGGAGTGCCCTAGCCCTACAGCGAAGTTCCTCACACACTCTAAGGTCAAAATCGCATAGGCAATTCAGTGAGCTGCATCCAAGCATATTATCAGGATAATGTATTAGAAAACCGTTAACAAAACAGAGATAAAAAAATAGCCAATAATTTTCAGTACTTAGTTCAAACAAGATAAGACTTAGTTTTATGTGATGTTGCATTTTAAAAGCATGTATTTAGCCTTTCAAGGTCTCTTCATGGGCTAGCAGTGCCACTGATTTCAGCTGTGGCTGTGCAACTTGGCATTTCTCTGTATGACATGATACGATACCCCCTAGGATCCCAAACATCACAAGTCATACACAAAGATCTTATTCTTAGTGACCATGGAAGTGGCTTAAGTCCTTAGAAACTCCTGCAACAGAGGCAGGAAAAAGGTCTAGATCTCCAAGCAGCTCTCATATACCTTCTTCCTGTTCCCTTCTTCCCCATCATAAATAAAAGACTGAATTTCTTACCTTAGGTGCACCCAAAGACAGTCACATCTCAAAACCATCTAATGCATGCAAGCCTTCCAGCTTCTGCTGTCAGTGGTGCAGGGATCCAGTTGTTAGTACCCCCTACACTATCCAGCCTGACTCATTCATCTCTGTGCACTGCTTTAAGTAAGGTGAAGAACCTGTGGAGATGTGATGTTCATTCCGGTAATTAAGGACTACTTCATGTAAGGAGGCTAAAATAAAAATGAATCCAGTTTTTACCCCTTTTAACTCGGCAATGCTCATCTTTACAGACACAATTCTCCTTTATAATGCCATTTTTTCTGCATAATTAAGAAGTGCAGTAAGTGCCACAATATACTAAAGCTTTGTAATGTGAAATACATCTTATTTGAGTGTTTCCCAAATTATTTGTTTACCACCACAAGAAACACAATTTAAAATGTAGATGATTCATGGTATACTTCATTTTGATTTGTAAAGGAACAACCTTCAGTTTGCTCCCATATTCTCAGAATCAGTATGACAGGCATTTACCCTGCACCACACTGTTGCCTTCATGAACAACTGTTGAGATAAAGTATTCGAAGGAAGAAAGAACAGGTCTTTGCAGTTAAACTTAATGGAAAAATGAACTTTAGCATTGGACCAACTTGGACTAGCAAATGTAAAATCATCAATGCTTCATCTGTTTGATGATACCTGTGATATCTGAGCTACTCTCAAGCATTTAAAAAGCCTATCCAATAATTTTAATAGCATCTAAAAAGAATTTTTATGTCTTATGGCAGAGGTACATCTGTTGGGGAAGAAGGGAGATTTAATACTATTCAATGGTGTACAAAGATGTGAAGAATTAGGCAAGTACCTTGAGAATTGCTGACTCAGCAGTTATTCAGCTGTAGAGATCTACACAGGATCCTCACCTAAGAAAGGTATTAAAATAACAATTTCCTGAGATTCTCCTGAGGCAACAGGAGTCACACCACTACTTGTGCAGAGAGCCAGCAGTTTAGGTTTGGTTCAAGGAGATAGCCTGCTCTGCTGGAATCCAACCCTAGATTAAGCAGTTTGCTGGAGCAAGTTGTAGGTAGGTGATGGAGCATGATCCCACAGAAAGTCCACATTGTTTCAGGTTCCAGATAGATGTCTTCACTGGGAGAAGCTGTTGACTTCCTTGAGGGTAACGAGGCCCTGCAGAGAGACCAAGACAAATGAGAGGACTGGGCAATCACCAATTGTATGAAGTTCAACAAGAGAAAGTGCTGGATTCTGCACCTGGGATGGGGCAACCCTGGATGTTTGTACAGACTGGGGAATGAGATGCTGGAAAGCTGTGCTACAGAAAGGGGCCTTGGGTTCCTGGTCGATGGCAAGTTGAATATGAGTCAGCAGTGCCCTGGCAGCCAGGAGGGCCAACCATGTCCTGGGGGATGTCAGGCAAAGCATCACCAGCCGGTCGAGGGAGGGGATTGTCCCACTCTGCTCTGCACTGGGGCAGCCTCACCTTGAATATTGTGTGCAGTTTTGGACACTGCAGTATAAGAAAGATATTAAGCTCTTAGACAGCGTCCAAAAGAGGGCAACAAAGATAGTCAAGGGAGTTGAGGGGAAGCCAGATGAAGAGGCTGAGGTCACTTGGTCTGTTCAGCCTGGAGAAGAGCTAAAGGATGACCTCATTGCAGTCTACAACTTCCTTGTGAGGAGAAGGGGAAGGGTAGGCACTGATCTCTTCCCTGTGGTGACCAGCAATGGGACCAGAGGGAATGGCCTGAAGTTGTGTCAGGGGAGGTTTACGTTGGTTATTAGAAAAAGGTCCTTCACCCAGAGAGTGGTTGAGCACTGGAACAGGCTCCCCAGAGAAGTGGCCACAGAACCAAACCTGTCAGAGTTCAAGAGGCATTTAGACGTTACTCTCTGAGGCACATGGTGTGACTCTTCAGGATGGTCCTGTGCAGGGCCAGAAGGTGGACTCGATCCTTGTGGGTCCCTTCCAGCTTGGCACATTCTGTGATTCTGCAATTCTATGTGTTGAGATTCACATATACTTTCAAAAAACATTCTCCTCAGGAATGAGTCTCTGTTCCTTCAAAAGACACAGTACAGTTCAGATACAGCACATAAAAATGCCATCCAATTATCCTGGTGAAGCAGCATCTCAAAGTGTAGCTGTATAAAAACATTCCTTTCTATGGTGAATTTATATTCTGACAATAGCATGAATATCCATGGGTAATTTGCACCTCTATAATGGAGATAAAAGAAAAATGTAGATGAAAGAGATTTTGTTTGTTTAAGGCATCAGAAATATTCTGTTATATAACATGATCTCTATTCCTTTTGCTACATGAGACATAATCATTTATATGGTACTTCCATACTAAATCAGCATAATCTCACTCTCCTGCAATGACCTGTTTGATTACATCTCACACTAACGACTGTTGCTATCATGTTCTCTCCTCATGCAGCAAGGAGAGGGGCAAAATGGGTAGGGCCTGGGATTAAAGGACTTGAAATCTGCGCTGATTCTACTTTGTATCTGCCATTTAGTCTTCTCTCTCTCTTTGCTGCTGTTTCCACAACCTTCTGGAAACTCTTTAGGAATGAGGTACTGTCTCTTTCTGGTTGTTTTGGTGTTTTCAAATACTAGAGTAATGCTATTCCAGTCTTAGGCAGGTATCTATCTCTTATGATAATATAATATTTGGTGGTGTTACGAGAAAACCAATTCAGACATCATTGAAAAACCCTGGACTAAATATTCAGATCCAATATGTCTTACTTTCCCTCTTTACTTGAAAAGGCTTTTGTAACCCTTGCTTTGCAAATTACCTTTCATTGTCAATGTTGTAAAAAGGTCCAATACTGGGAACCTGGAAGCTTGCTAAGCCATTAACCCACATGGTATACCCTGAACCTAATTGAAGCCTCTGAGTGCTATGATGAATAACAATGTAAAGATTAAATATCATAATAATTCAGCAAGTAGAAATAATTTCGTAATGGGGCAGCTGATGGAAAGAAAAAGTCAGTCATAACTGTGGAAAAAATATATTATAGTTTTGTAAATAGGAAGACATTCTGTATTTTGATTTTACATTTTTAAAGGCAGAAGAACTGTTTGTGTGTGAAAAAAGTTATTTGGCTGAATTATTCTAAACTATCACATTGCCATCTTTCTCTGCCAAATACTTCAGTGTTTACAGTGCAGGCTAATCAAGCTCAGCCTTGTCAAAATCCTTGTGAAAATAGACAGATCTCAGCTCTTGTGTAAAAATTTCCAAAGTAAAAGTGAATTCAGCACAAGCAAAGAAATGATTTAAAGCTCATTGGGAAAACAGGAAGTCTCTTGTTTCCTATGGCTATCCTGAACACTCTAAGTCGCTGAAGAAATGTGACTTGCCAAGGTCCAGTCAGATTCTAGAAAAAGACCAGTTTCAGTGATATGTTGCATCAAATATGCATGTAGAGTCCTACTCCTTTGGAGTCTGTGCAAGTAAAAAACACTTCACGTACAACTGAGCATATTCCACTTGCAGAAACAAATGATCTTTATTTTATAATTGGTCTAAATCCTTTGAAGCCTCTAAACTTTGCTTGCTCCTCTAAAAAGAAAATGTGCTCTTCTCCATCACAGCTATCTTGTCTAGCGATGTGTTTGTCCAAATACTTTGCCAATGCCTGATGCAATACAGGAGCATACACATAAGCAGTGTATTTATCAGCCTGGCTAAGCTGAGCATATGTGTGTTTATCCAGCTTGTGGGAATTCCTGCCGAGGAGGAGCCATCATAATATTCAAAGGCATGTCCATAGTCTGGGAAAGAAATTTCATCTTTCACATGCTTTTCAATTAAATTTAATCAATTCATTTGATATTGGGAAATCAAGTTTATTGAACCTCTGTATTTATTCTTTGAAAAGCCCCTCCCAGTGTCAAAGCAATGACTTAAATGGAGACAATTTCAAAAGATCCTTCACCAGAATTGCAGCTGTTCTTGAACGGTAAAAACCCTAATCTACTTTACTGGAGTGCGCAGAACATCTTTTTTATCTTTTTTTTTTTTTTCCCCCCAACCTGCAAGATTAAAATAACAAAAGGAAAAGAAAGTAACTAGACTTTTTAAAGAAGGGAAAGGATCAAATGTTCTTGCTTATACTCTTGACCTGTACTCTTTTCTGTGGAAGGCGGGGGAGGTGTAGAAGGCTATGCACTCAATTTTTTGTCTTGCTACAAATACAAAGGTCTAATTTCTCCTATCAGTTACATCCATGTAAGCCTCACTTACTTATAGGAACTAAATATTGACTTAATGAAATAGTAAGAGAATAAAGAAAAAAAAATAATTTTCCAGAGCTGTGGGAATTTGGAAGGTGTTTACAGAAAGCAACCTAATAAACCTTAGTCAAAGACCAGAATCTGATAACCTGATTTTGGATAGGTAATGCTTTACAACATGTAGCATAAGTGGTCCCAAGGGAATCTGAACCTGTACAGTCCTTCACATCTGAAAAAGAAAGGATTAAAAATAACAGATAAAATTCTTGCTGGGCTACTGCATCACACACACCTATATACACAGAGGAACAAATAGTGACTTAATATGTAAGAATGGGAAAAAACAGATCTACAAGACCACTTTCAACTATTGACTGAGAGCAAGATTATAAACATATGGTGCTGCATGAACATTTCTGTACAACTATGTAACTACAGAAGATCTATATTTAAAACTTCTCATCTTCATCATGCACGGCAAAAACTGGGAAAAGATTGCTTGTTACTGTTCTGCTGTAGACACTTTCTTGAGACAGAAACAGAGTAGCAAAGCCTTACCACAGAACCCCATTTAGACTTGAGCTTCAAATGAGGCATGCTGCCAATATAACACATGCAAGAGCCATGGCTCATAGCTGGCTCCCAGGTAGGCACTTTCCAGCACAACCATGGCTGACCATGAGTGCAGGGCTAGGAACAGAGGGATTGTCCCTGTGAGAGCAGGGACCTCCTACCATGCCAACACCGCACTTGGCAAGGCCAGCAGTCAAAGGGAGACATACAGTTGCTGCCTGTAGGATGCTGGCATGACATGCCAGAAAAATGCACAGGTTTTGGCTCACATCAAACAATTTAGTCTCAAACCAGTCTGATAGTGTGGATCAGGGATGCATAAAGCCTCCAAAAGGCTTGTGGAATGAAAATTATTTCAATAGCTGTGTTTTGACTGTTGCTGAATTTTGCAACTCTCAAAGTGTCTCCTCCACAGAGAGCATGTTGCATGGAGAGCCTCTCCCTTGCCTCCTTGTCATGACCCCATGGGGTCAGCTGATATTTCAACGTCCTTGGCCCTAAGGGTTACAATATGTACTGTGCTGTAAGTAATGTCCCACTCTGTGTCCATATAAAGCTGCCATGGGAAATACTGGAAAGCCAAACTATTCTTTCCATTCTGGTTCTGAAGTTTCCTGTCTTCTTTCAGTTGATGCATTATCTTTAACTATATTTCACTGCCAGCTTGGTTTGGGGCTTTTTTTTTTTTTGGCTTTTTTTTTTTTTGTAGTTAAAAACTATTGTGTTCCTTTTATCGTTATAGGATAATGAGTAATATTTCAGTCATTTATATTCTAAAAGCTGTGCATCATTGAAACAAATGTATTCTGCTCTATAAATTCCCTTTTTAGGCTTTCATTTGGTCAGATTCACAAAAGCTTAATGTCAGATTATTATTTCTGGCATTCAGTCTTCAGCAAATAACCTTTTACCTTACATTTTACCTTAAGATGTGATTCTCGCATACTAAAAATCAGAAACAATTGATCATCATGACATCCCTTTGTGAATTTCATCTTTCATTTTTGTTCATTTAACAACAGATTTAGTCAGTTCCTAGTACCAGTTGCTGTGTTTCATTAAAACATTGCTGCTTTTGCTGTTATGTTCCCCAATAGAAGGTTCACTATCAATGCTTTCTGCTGGACAAAGCCAGTAAATTAGTACTGTAAGTGCCACTGTATTTTTCAGGTCCCCAAATTTGAGAGTGAGGTCCCATTTTCCCATGAATGCCCCATTAAGCCTGGGAGAGTTTAATCTCCTCATTCCCTTTTTGTTTGTGTATGTTATTCAGTTTATCAAATATGCCCTTGTTTTTCCACACCTCCCAGGATGTTTCCAGTTAGAGTGTTTGCTACTATAAATTTAGGATGTACTGAACAAGTCGGCATCAGCACAGACAAACTAGCCTCAGTCAAATCAATTAAAAAAAAAATACATTAAAAAAATAAAAAGGAAAACTCAGTTAAACACAAAACATATATAGAGGAGGGGATTGGAAAATTTTATAAATTCAAAACTTGCAGATGCAAGCTTGCATAGAGCTACAATACAAAAGCTCTTGAGCAGCCAGTGGAACAGAAGGCTGGGTTTTGCCTACTGCTGTGGTCCGTATATCAGTGCTGGAATTGGACATTAATTAGCACTTTATTTGCTGTTGTGCTCCTTTTCCTACAAATATTTCCTTTGGGGCCATGACAGCCATTTCCTGCCCTTTCATCTTCCTCCCCCTCTTCTCCCCAGTGATTGAACTATTAGCCTCACGTACCTGTGACAGGCTGAATACTAGCTACTTATGGGAGAACCAAAGGGATAAGCACATGCAGGGATAGATGATATAATGCAATTCGGGGTGCTTTTACCAGATGTGGAAAATAAAATGTATCACCAACAAATTGAAAAAGAAAAAAGAGACAAACAAACAAAAAGTAAATGCTAATAACATGCTTCAAAATGTTCAACATAAGTAAAACTTTGAGCTCCATAATTATCTCTTTTAGGCTCAAGTAGCAGTGAACAGGGGTGCTATCAGCTGTTGGGAGAGGATATGGTGAAAGGACAGGATTTGGCAGCCTTGTAGCAAAGAAAGAATTTACTGTGATTCAACATGAGTTTATGGCTTAAGCACATGCTCAGATCCCAGTGATATTAATCAAAACTAAATCGTTGTTTAAATGTATTGCTGATGGAAATACAAGGTGGAAGCAAAAGAATGATACAATAATATTAACGAAAGACAGAGTGCTATTATTCCTCAAGTTTTACCTCCAGCTGGCACATGTGCTTCTGAAAGCTTTCCTAAACTGCCCTTCCCCCTCACAGTCTGCGCACAAGTGAGGGATCTTCTCAAAAGGTTGCACCCCTGTTTTCAGCATACTCTCCAGTGCCATCATTCTTCATTTCATTTCTGATCACTGAGATGCACCATAGCAAGTTCTGCAGTCCCTGCTCAGGCAACAATTTTGAAGTCCTAGATTGTTTGGATCAGGCCCATTCTAGCCACCTGGACATCTATTAGTCTCCCAGACAAAAAGGGACTTTTAAAATGCTTAGATATTCCTGCATAATTATTCCCAACTGTTGTTTCATTTTGTCTATGTGTCTCACAACAGATTCTGTAGTTATTTCTGTGTGCAACTCACGTACTGTGTTGCCACAGTTCATGCAAGTAAGTCCCAAGATCTCCATCTTAGGGCAATTAACTTATTTAGTCAAACTCAGAAAAATGGAACAAAATGATCGTTCCCAGTTCTGCAGCTTCCCAGTTCAAATCTAAGTAGAACTACTAAAATAGAACAAAATGTGTATTTTGTCTTTGTTCCTGTGTATTCATACACTCTACACAAAAACCCTTGGAGGAATTTCAAGTAGGTGATTGCTGGTAATCATTTTGTTTAAATGTGCAAGGTTGCATAGGACTTCTGTCTACTAGGAAACAGAATGTTCTCACTCAATTATATTAGCAATCATTATTTCAATAGTGGAAACTTCCACAGTAAATAATACAGACTTTATATCGTATTTAAGAAGAAAAAGTGCGCTCTTTAAAATCACCAGGGACAAAAAAGAGGCAGGCTGGGGAAGATTTTCTGTTTACTCTCAGCAAGTAAAATTAAGCTAAGGGGTTTGGGCCATAATGCTGTGGTACTCTACGGAAAAAGTTGGAAAAAAAAAAAGAAAATTGATATTTTCAATTAGATACTGTAGGGAAAAATTTTGTGTTAGTCTTTTAATTATTATACTCAAGTGTAATGTCATTTTCACACATATGTTTATTTTCAGATATGAGCTTGTTTTTACTTAGCAAGAGGGTTTTTCTCATAGGCATGATGCAATATGCTTTCCAAAGAAATAGCAAGAGTATGTAAGCATTTATGTTACAGAGAAATGTGTAGTGGGTCTTTGATGATATCACCTTTTAGCTCTCTTGAGAACCCAAACAGTGTTATTAATAATTAAAGATATAGTTTATTTTTGTTAAATAATTTTGTTACTTTGCAATTTAGTTGTGAAATCTTTTTAGCCACAATCTTCTCACTGTTAAAGCTACAGAAATCTGAAATTGAAAAATTGATTTATATGGTGATAAATCATTCAAATTTGGGCTTCTAATTTCAAATAGATAACAAAAATTAATGCAGATTCATGTTATAAATCACAGGTTCCATGACTTTTCAGTTATAAATATCACAAACTTATTTTATTTTTTGTTTCAATGCCTGTGTGTTTTGAGACAAAAATATCATAAGTATTAGAAGGGTTATTCACTTTGTAATCCTCTTGCTCTGAAAGTCTGGTTTTGCTCTGTGCAGGTTATTGTTTGACATTTTTCTCATATTAATCATCATGTATATTTTCTCAAATTGTCAAGGGAAAAAGAAGAATCATCTTCAATAACAGCACACAGTTAATTGCAGTGAGCAGGCTTTTTCACTATTATTTTTTTCTGTAAAGCGTATAAACTTAATGCTGAAAAGAATATTTTCCAAACTTACTCAGTTGATACATTAAGAATAAGTCTTTTTGTTGGTCTGACTTTAAATTCACAAGCTTTTGAAAGGACCAGGCTCATTTATTTGCTTTTCTTCTGATGCTATTCCTAGAAGAATGTCTTCCTACTTGAATGTTCAGTATATTTCCAGAGACATAGGATCAGGAGTCAAAGTCGATATAATTCTGTAGGAATAAGTGAAGTTCAGCCTTCCGCCCTGGCCAGAAAAGCTGCAACAGTCTGTGGGAAGAGGCTGCCACTTGCCTGGGTGAAAAAAATCAGCTTTGGTAGGCTCATCACAAGAGCACTTTCCAATGTGGTTTTTTAAAAGAACGATTCACAGAAAATAGGACTAGAGTTAGTGTCTCTCTTACTGATACTTCCAAAGTCAGAGATGTGGTCTAGAATACATAAACACTCTCAAGGTGTGCTGAATACAGCAGACTTCATTTCACATAGACACTTACTACTCTTTTATTGCACTCTAGGGAAGTATTTAGTGACTGGATGTACTCCATCCAGCCCCATTGGAATATGGTCTCTTGGAATTGCTGCAATATGAATAATAAGTCATAAGAAGTGCCTCATAACATCTGTTCATTTTCATGCTGTGATTCCCGTGTGACTACAAAACTTTTGTGAATGCCCATGCCACCTGATGGTAGAATCATAGAATCTTAGATCCATACAATGGTTTGGGTTGGAAGTGAATTTAAAGATCATTTACATCAAGCCCACCTGCCATGGACAGGGGTGTCACTCACTAGATTAGGTTGCTCAGGGCCCTATTCAACCTGGTGTTAAACACTTCCAGGGATGGGACAGTCACAACCTCCCTGGGCAGCCTCTTCCAGTGCCTCACCACAAGCACAGTAAAGAATTTCTTCCTAAGATCTAATCCATACCTGCCCTGTTCCAGCTTAAAGCATTGCTGCCCCTTGACATGTCCCTAGCTGCATATGTATAAAGTCCCTGGGCCCAGCACTCCATGTGAGGTCTTACTGGAGGAGAGTAGAGGTTCAGAATCACCTCCCTCAACCTGCTGGCCACACTGCTTTTGATGCAGCCCAGATGCAGTTGGCCTTCTGGGCTGCAAGAGCATAGTGCTGGCTCACATACAGCTTTTCATCCACAAGAACTCACAAGTCCTTCTCTGAAGGGCTGCTCTCAATGCCTTCTCCCAGTTTCTACTCATGTCTGGGGCCATTGCTGTCACTCCATGATAGAAGGCCACCAGATTGATCAGGCACGATTTTGCCCTTAGTAATGCCATGCTGGCTGCCTTGGATTACCTGCTTGTATTCATGCGGCGTAGCATATCTTCTAGGACAATCTGCTTCATGATCCTGTAAAGAGTCACCAGTGGCTTGGGTGGTGCACAGGAGAGATCTGAGAATGCAGATTGCAATAAAACTTTATGTTATTCCAATCTATTCAAATGCTTGCATTGTTCTGCCTTCTTTGCCTTTGAGGACTAGGTGTGGTTGAAGGACAGAAGAAGTAGCGAAAGAAAGAAGCCTGTATTTATGTGAAAGTAACCAACATCATTGTTTAGAACTAATATTTTAGTAGAAGATCATAAGAAAAATAACTCTGCATTTTTAATTATTTACTTTAAAATTAACAACAACAACAAAAAAAGACATTTTATAAACCTTAGACCATGCACTCAGCAAGTATGGCTTCCCTGATAGCAGTGAAGCAATGTCAGTGTAGATTAGCTATAAATGTGCCTCAATGTCTCAGTTTTATTTCATCCTATAATTTATGACAGAGATGATGAAGTTGTCAGTTCGAGTACATATTGCCAATCAAATAAATAAAACAATTTCAGAGGTAGCAGCTATATGTCATCTAGAGATCTTTCAAGTTTTTCTGTAATGTTATAGAAACTGAAGGTAGGTACAATATAACAGGAAGAAAGAAGCAGTGTTAAAGTTTTAGACTTATCCACTATAAGGGGTGCATCTGGATGGAGTATTTACAACAGTATCAGCATCTTGCCGCAGAAAAGATTGGTCTTTGTTGGACTCTTGTTATCAGTGAAGCTTTAAACATTTCCAATACTGAGAAAATATCATGAATTTATGAGAAGGAAAGCTTAAAGGGAGATTATTTAGAACAGTCCCCCTATATTCATATTGCAATGGATATAAGTATCAAATTCTATCTTCTCAATTAACAAAAATTGTTGTGCTGGAATCAGCTTTAATCAAAGTGAATTTATCATCACCAAGCTGATTGTCCCTGCACCCTTATGTCTGTAAGGTGATAGGTCTGTAAGGTGTCTGTAGGGTGACACCCTTATGTCTGTAAGGTGATAATTCGTTGTAAACTGTGAAAAGGGAGCAACGCGTACGTAGGTGTCAGTTTGTTCATCTTTCTTGAGGGACAGTATTTTTTCAGCACTAAGATCAGTGATGGTTTCACAGGTATTTAGGCAATTCTTCTGGTCTTCAAAAACCAGCAGTTGTTGGCCATCACTAGTCTAACGGGGCATGATAATCTCAAAAAATATTTTTTTTCATCCCTCTAGGAATTGCAAAGTTCATCCAGTATGGAGTAATTTTATTTTTGGTTGACCTATAGGCACAATTTCTCTGTCCCTGATTCCCCCTTCATATTAGCTGCTTTATTAAACTGAAACCAAGTAACAGGAGATATTTGACGTGAGTTACAAGGACTATGATCAGTATGCACCAGAAAGGCTTACAGGATGCTGGTCAGAAGACTGGAGTAACATACTTACTATTGCAATTTTATTTTCAGATTCCAAGATCAATTTAAAATAGTCTTCTAACAGGATTAACCAGGAAGAGTAACATACTTAGCAAATACAGTTTTGTCTTGTTTTTTCCCTGCTTACTCTAGATAAATATAAGTAATAGAAGCATAAATAATAAAAATGCATCAGAATAGGAATAAATATGTACTTTAAGATTCAAAAATACACAGACATATCCACACATATATGTGTGTGTGTGTGTGTGTGTGTGTGTGTGTGTATTTTTAAATCCCCTTATCTCTTCATCTAAGCATGTGGAACCACTTTTCCATAAAATGTACCTCAGAATGTATGCTTAATAAGGTCTGTAAAAAATGCACTGCAGTACATACCATGTTTACTTTCTAATTCACAAAGCCATCTCCTTCCCAAGCCTGCAGGAAGGCTGGAGCCTTCAGCTGCCACTGATCTGGTGACAGGGAGGACCAGCCACCATGGCCCTGACGGCACTTGGCGTCTCTTCGCATTCAGCCCTACACTTCCTGCTCACCCTCCCTCCTTCTCTCCCCCGCCACTCAAGCCCT
>VZRE01011563.1:26514-65171 GCA_013396775.1 Cephalopterus ornatus
CTTATTTTTGGGTGGCAGGAGGTTGCGTTTCACCGGGCACTCATGCTACCTCGCCACTGCTGAGGAGAACAAACGGCATCCCAGCCTATAAAACTGCACTTCCTAGCAACATGTTTGAAACTACAGCTGCCTGATATGGCTAATGAATTTTACAATCAAAAGCTAAAGTGAATTAGCTGTAGCAGATGTTTTTACTCTGGGAACTACCAGACCTTTCTGGCCGCTCATTTATCCTTCAAGAGGATAAAACTCTGCACTTCTATTATGTGTTGTCATTGGAGCATTGCACAACTTTATCAAACTTTTTATTCTGGAAACTGAATTAATTTTCTGCAAGGGGTTTTTTGTGTGGCTCTTTAATCACATTTACTGGGGAACATGTGTACTGTAAAGTTGGAGAGCCGATTATGGCTTCCAGAGAGGCCACTTTCAAAAGGAAGCTGCCCTCACTCCTGAGGCCTCCATTTGAAGGTCCTCGGGTTTTGTGAAGAGGAAAAAATTAATTACTATTTTAATAACGAAGCCAAGCCTGCTGAAAATCCTCTTAGAGAGTAGCTGGATGATGTAATGGCTAGCAGGAGGGATATTGAAAACAGTGACCACACAGCCTGCCCTTCACTCTCCTATTCACTCCCTGTAAGATGATCCAGGCTGCTGGGTCACACATGAGGGAACTGAAAGCATAGCGCTGCTGCCTGGGGGAGTGGGGCCTCGGAGGCGACATAGCCATGGGAGGGCATCTGAAAATTAACATCTGCTGGCACCTGCCCTGCCAGATAACCCTGGAGCTGTGGCTGGGAGCACACTTGTGTCCCCAACCCTGCCCTGCTGTACAGACCTCAGTGGGGCAGGGACTTGGGCCAGGCAAAGGGTGTATGAAACCAGCGCTCAGGCATTCTGAAACCCCTCTGTGCAAACAGACAAGAAGCTTGGTGTGATTCTTGAGGTGTCCTGTGCAGGGCCAGGAGTTCGACTCAATGATCCTGATGAGTCCCTTCCAACTCAGCATATTCCATGATACTGAAATGAAGTAGTTTGGAGGTTCCCCCACTGCACCGGGGACTTTTTTTTCCATCAGGATGATTGACTCTTGATCCCCATCTCCCTCTGTCCCCCTTGCACACACCACTGATTGTCTTCCAAGGTGTGAGCAGAGCTGCAAAGCAACGTGGTTCACTTGGCTTCTCTAAAATGGGAGCTCCAAGTTGTGTGTGGGATCACGCCATGGAAGAATCAAATATGCCCAGAGGGACAGAGACCACAGCGAGCACCTGCCTTCAGCGAGAACACTGGGGGAAACAGTGTTTCACCCAACTGAGAGCTCTTTATGAAATTTTCAAACCTCAGAGAGCAAAACAAAGAACCAAATCAAGGAAAACCCCAAACACTACTGTCTTTTGGCTGTTATTCAGTTGTGGCAGGTTTGCCAACCTGCTGCTGTCCCATCTTAACACTATAATTTTTATATTTCCCTCCTCCTCGAAATTACCTTCAACATCAGAAAAGATTAGAAGATTATAAGGCACTGATGTGAACCTCTCAATTAGGATTATAAATTCTGTGACAGAGTAATTCCTTTGATATCAATATAGTTTCCTTATGAATTGCAAAGAAAGGCAGGTGTATAAAAATAAAACACGCATAAAATATAAATTATCATTGTGCAAGTTAATGCCAGCCGTAGGCTACCAGAGCTTGCATATTTTCTTTTTCTAAAAATCCTTCCAGGCTTTTTTAAAAGCAGCATAGTTTCTTGCTAATATATAAACAGTATGCTTTTGTAGGAAGCATGATAGGTTTTGGTCACAGAAGAAATTTGAAATTTCTGCAATAGATTTCAGTTCTTATTCTCCTCAGCTTTTCAAGCTTCTCCTTTATGATGGGGTGCAATGCAGAAATATGTGGATGACACATGTACAACTTCAAAAGATTAGGAACTTGTGTGCCACCTCATCCTTTACAGAGGACTGCACTTAATGCTGTATATATAATTCCTCTGATTACAGTGTTAAAGAAAGACCTAAGGGCGAGTTATTCACAGACACCACAAACTGAACTGCAAATATTTACCAGCTGGCACAACCTTGCTTTCATTTATCTCCAAAGCCATCGTCGCTGTAGCCAGACTGTAGCCAGACAAGAAAGACTAGTAGAAAGGTGGCTGCCCATGTAGCTCCAAGAGAAGATTCCAGAGGAGAATGTGTCAACTGCTGTTCTGTCATCCTCTCATCTCACAGGTCCTCTTATTCATCCATGTGACAATACCTTTTAGATTGTGGGGATATCTCCTAGCAATCCTGGGATTGCTAGGGATTGCAGTCTTGCCTGAACTGAGATCCTGCCTGCTACCAGGCCCAGACAACCTCACTGTCCATTAAACATCCAACTGGATCTTCACTTTTCCCCTTGGGGTTCTCAGAGACACTAGTATCTTCATCCCAGCTCTCGGGAGAGGTTTTATCTCTTTCTTCTATGAGCAGGAGTCACCATATATTTTGTTGGTCTCCATCAATTACTTTTCTTTCTTTTGAGTTACGAAAGTGCCATTTCCTTGTCCACCTGAAATTTTGCTCACCCCTCAAGACAGAAACCTCTCCTTTCCATCTGCTTGTTCCAGATGGTCCTAGTAAGTGTACAAAGCTGCATGCATGCTCCTCTGTACAGGTACAGTCCACCAACTGGGCAGGGCTCAGGGTTATGGAGTAGTGGAAATAGTATAATTGAAATTGTCTTTTGGGGACCAAATCTATTTTTAATTCAAGGCAATATTTTTCAGCTGTTCTTGAAGGTGACTGAATAGCTGTGTTAAGTGGGCAGCTGAAGGTGTCATTCAGGTGTTTCAAAGTAGAAAGGTTTGGAATACAAAAATAGCAAAGTACTTGCCTACAAATGCTTCATCTGGAAATACTTTTGATGTTATTGAAAAAAAGTTTAAAGTTGAAAACAAAGCAAAACTTCTGGTTTGTGTGAAACACCACATTTTCCATAATAACATGTTTTCTTCGGAGAACAAAAAGCAGTGTGTCAGAATTTATCCGTTTCATCTGTTTTAGAAAAAAAAATATGATGGACATATAAGAGTGGCATTTCACGAATTTTGTGCTTGTAATTGAGGGGAAACCAGCAAATGCCTATGCTTAAAAGAAGTGAAAAGGAGAATAATTTTAACATCCACAGCTCAGAAACGTAACTTTATCCTTGCACAATAATAGAACAATAATGGGGTAATAGAACACATACTAAGCAATAAAATCATTAAACATGTAAAGGAAGATGAACCACGCATTGTAAACAGCTTAATTTTATAAAGAGCAACATTCATCAGACAAACTTAATTCACCATTTGCTTGATTTACTACTTGTGGGTGAGTAGTGATTTTATTCTAGTTTTATTATGTAGAGAATATATGCATATAATTATGAAGTTATGAAACACAGCATCTGCCACAATTCTCATCAAGATGAAGTGGAGGTGCAGGAAAATAAGTCCCTCACACCTTTTTTTTTCCCTCTTTTATTAAAAATAGAGTTTGGTGTCTTTCACAGTTCATGCTGAAGAGACAGGAATTTCCCTAATTAGGACTGGTAGATTTTATAGAGAAAGGGCAAATGGTTAGAATTTAAGGAAAAGAGGCATGATGTAGGGGAGACACAGGGCTAAGCTGAATTTATCTGCCAATTTAGGGACTACATTGAAAACTGTGAAAATGGTTGCAAATAATTGAGCTAAACAGAGAATTCAAATTAATGTACTCACAAATAGAAACACGAACCTTAAGGTGAAACAATTCAAATAATCCCAAAATTAGTCGCAATAAACCCATTTGCAGTGAAAGCTGAAGGGACTGATATAGTGGTACACGAAACCTTTTCTCCATAAACAGGTCATCTATGTACACTTCCACTGCAATTCTCCCTAGATGGTCAGCACTTCTTGGTGCTATCCTAAAGCTTCACTAAGAGCCAGTGTTCATTCCTCCAAAGTCTCCTCAGCTTCTCTGGGGGGAAGACATAAATCATTTAGCATCTGCTCACACTGGAGGCAAGTTGAACAGAGGACACGCTGAGAAAATCACTGAGAATGAGGTGTGCTAGTAGTGATGAAGGCATCCTTACTGCACTGTGTGCATTCAGGCTGACAAGGAGCAGATCAGAAGAAAGCATTCCTTAATCCTTACCAAAACAATCACTGCAGAACCTGCTGTAAAGCTGAAGAGGTTCAAATCCCCTTGATTTTGCACCCCAAACCACTTGCTGTGGTTGTGGGCCAATGCAGTGTGAGAAACTCTGAAGGAGATGAGCCTCAGTTCTTGAGCTTTTGCCAGTGCCTGCTTCTCTTCCCAGCCAGAGAAACATGCTGTGACAAGAATGAGAATGAGAATGAGAGAAGAAAGCAGTTCAGGAATGAAGCTGGCCATCTAAAAGAGATGGGATTATTTATCTGGCAAATGGCATAGAGGCAATCACTTTCCAGAACTTAATTCAGCATTTGCAGCTGCAAGTAGGGTATCACCACATCCACAGTAAAAGCAAAAACGGGAGACACTTATTTATCTTTCCATATGGTTCTTTTTCATCTATAAAATAACTTTAAGAGTAAGGTCCAGTGGTTTATTTTCAGTAATAGACATGTACTTTCAGAAAATGTAAAAGGGAAATCTGTGCGACCCTTTCCTTGTGATAAGCTAGAGTATCATATAATGGTGTGTACTTTAGCAATTGACTTACAAAATGATATTTGGTTGTGTGAAGGAAGGCCTCAAATAATAACTTCCCTTCTTTTGTGGCAGAGCAGCCATGCAATAGTAATTTAATTTGCTCTTGAGAAAGATCATATGAACATCTATTCTGGCCATGTAGTTCATTTTACAAAGCAAAACATAGATGAAAGAGTGCAGCCCTGATAAACTGAATCTTCACTGACGAAGAGTGAAAGGGTTTTTTAAATCAGCAATCCCAAGCACTGGTCACAGTTATCAAACAAATTATGGAATGAACTACATTAAATATAGGTAAAACAAGAGGCTGCCTCTCTGTAATCACAACCATGCTCATAACTGAAATCTAGACCATTCTTTTGCATTACCTTTACTCTCTCCAGTTAACACAGAGAAATCCTTTAAAAAGCAATAAGCAGTTAAACTATTTTAGTATCCTTACCAAGCCTTTATATTACAAAGCACTAATATTTTTGGAATGCAAAATATGATGCTATATACCATGTAAAATTCTGAAATTGGCAAGTTTCAGCAGTGCCGCATGATGTGTTTTACAAACCTCCAGTCTTTCAGAGTAGGTAATGGGTGGATGTTTTTCAGAATAGACCATATATACTGGTTTGGCAGTAGAATTAGGTTTTTTATGTTTTGAGATTCTTTGAAAACTGAACATGCTGCTTCATACACTGATTTATTTATTTAAAAAAGTAGTAAAAAGTCATGTTTATGAAATAGGCAGGTTTTATGTTTAGCTCCTCAGAGAATAGTGGAGATTTGATGCTTTTATGATCATTGATGGTTTTTGAACACCAACAAATATTAACATATTTGGATCTTGGTCACTCCCATTCAACGTTTGATTTTAAGATATGCACATTTTGAAGGTAAGGTTTCTGTCAATGCTAAAAGATACATTCGAGGCCTGATTTTGTGCTCCACTTAAATTTCTTACTCAATTAAAAAATTCAAATTAATTTTGAGCTTAGACCATTAAAGGATGTAGATGTTGAAAGCAGTCTCTGGCTCTTGCTCAGTTGCCCTATGACACTCCAGAGGTATGCTTCTTGCCTCCACCAGTCCACCTTCACAGAGTCCTGCTGAAACCCAAAAGATCCTGGGTTGGCATGAGGCGCGCCTCAAGGGCACAAAAAGGGGGCAAATCATCTGCAGTTGAGTGCATAATGAGGATGTTCTTATTGAACAAACCCAAACAGCAAGGCTGAGGTACATGGTGTCCTGCATGTGGTAGACAATTGTTTCCATCTGGCTTACCAAAGTGAACACAAACTTCTCTGCAAAACCTGTTGTAGATGATTCTATTTATCTTTTTTAAACTTTTAAACTTTTTTAACCTTTTTATGAAGGCAGATGATATACCAAACATAACTGAGGTTGAGATGAAGGACAGGCTAGAAAAATTGCAAATACTGTGTTTGCAATGCTATTTGGATGGTAGGAATACAGCAAAAAAATAAAATCTTTAAAGTCTGAGTAACCAGTTCAAATTCATCGAAGGTCAGTGGTGACTAAATAAATTTATCTTCATGAAGTGACTTGATGGCTTCAATGCATTTCCCAGTGGACATGTGCCAGGTTACAGAAACTGCTATCACAAGCAGCATCCTTAATGAGTCTCAACAGAGAGAGCGAAAGCCTGAATAGAGCCTAACATTTTTAAATGGGGTGCACCTTCTAGGTCACTGCTGGGATACTGCCGGGACACTTCTGCCTCTTAACAGTGTGACAAGAAGTCCCTCAACCATATGCTCGGCTATTTTCACTTCTAAGATTGCACAACTTCTTAAATAGGGCCTTCTTGCATAAAGCGAGAGATAAAGCTGCATCTGCAAAGAATGCTCTGAGGGTGCAGAGTTGATAATACATATGTGTTAAATATTGCTATGTTTAATGATATGCCTTATGGTATAGTTAGACTTTAGTTAGCTTTAGCAAAAAAAAAAAGGAATAAAATATAATAAAGCCACAGTCACCAAGACGCTTATTGAAGGAGAAATTGCAGTCTGAAAAATAACAAATGCCAAATAACATGGGGTTTTGGAGGAGGAAAACAGGCAAAAGAAAGCCAGGAGAGCTCAATGGATCGGCTCCAGTAAAAAGAGGAGGGTGAAGGCAGAACAGTATGGGCTTTTCATACTCTAGATTCCATGCAATGTTTGTAAAAACCGTTGCCAAAAATGCTAAGCAAGGTTTTATACGTGTTTCTGATAATTAGGAGTATATGTACGCATAGCCTTATACAGTACAGTGTGCGCCCTTCTGATACGTTTTTCAGGTTAATACATGCTGTCAAAATCACACAGATAAGAAAAATTACTAAACATGCAAATTTCTTACCATAAAGACCAATATTTTGTGGACAGATACTTTAGCTACACTTTTCTTAAAGCTTTCAAGATGCTCATGCTGATGGTGCACTGAAGAAGGTGAGTGGATGAGATGCTGCCTGAAGTGAGGGGAAAAGTGATTACCTCGTTACCTTTTTTAATACTTTTTTTTAAAGCCAAGGGCTAGATTCTGGGTCTGCCTTATTTTCTGTCCCTGTGCAAAGATCAGTCCCTAGATGCCAAGTCATGACCGGAAGAACTAAGAAGGTTTGCATGTTCTGGTGAGGAAGCATATTTATTATTTTTTACTTCATTTTTTCAGACTTGCACTGCAGCTGAAACATTAATGCAGCTTGAGCAACTTTAAAAACCATCAAAGCAAGTTCTGTCTCTCACAAAAGTTTTACTCTGAGGGCTGTGTAAACAGAGCACTGTCTCTTTAACTGATTTTATTTTCCTCTCTCTTTTTTTTTTTAGTTTAAAGATTACATTTAATATCTATTTCCCAGCAGTGTACAAACTGACATCATCTACTCATAAAAGCGGAATGCTTTGCTTTTTTAAGCTTCAAGCTGAATAACAAATTGCCACAGATGACAGCATAAAAGAATAACAGAATGGAATCAAAAGAAAATTCATTGTCAACAGAAACCCCCTGCTGAGGAATTTCAATTTCATATATCTAATTATCCCTGTCAGTTGGAAGAACTGACAAAAAGCATTCTTTGTTCTCTCTTTCTGCCTCCCGCATCTCACTCTCAATTAATTCCGGCATACAAATATGACTAATTGTCTTTGCAGTGCTCAAGAGCTCTGTATATAAATGTTCATGAACTGAAAATGATTTGGAGGGTATTCATGCATCGATTTATGATATTTGAACACAATAGACATGCATAATTCAGGTGACCATGTTAGCACCCTCACAAGCCCTTATTACAGAGATTAGGCAGGATTCTCTTTTCACATCCTTTTTTCATATATATGCTTTGTGACAATAACTCACTTTGCACCTATTAAAAAAGGAAGCATTATATGTCTGCTGTGGCTTATTGAAATTGCCATGAACAAGATTACCAGCATTTAAATAACACAGAGGGGATGGTCAGAAAATATTAGGTACTTTCAAAAGCAAGACCAAAGCATGGTGAAGGTTAAAGTTGATGGTGGTTTTTCGAATCTTGACTTGAGGTTTCAAGAAACCTTTGAAGTGACAGAATTATCTTTACTCACATCCTGTATTGACAAATACTCTGAGGCTAACTTTTATATGATACTCTTTATGTAAATATATACACAGATGCATGAATGCATGCATAGAGAGAGGGAGAAAAAAATTAGTAAGTTTTTATTTATTAGTCTTTCTAATTAAATGAAGGTTACTTCAAGGAAAAGGTTCCTGTATGATGACAGAATTAAGGTCGAATTAAGGTTTATAATCCACACTTGGAGAATGTTATATATGACTTGTCTATCCTAGCTCATAATAAAACCTCCCACATTAAGGTGATATTTTGTGCTTCCACTATTGTTCCATGTATTTTTTAAAATCATATGACCTTTTTTTTTTAAACATTAATACAGCTGTATTACTAATGGAGGCAAAGATCTTGCCCATCATATGAACTCTTGAGGTACCCCAGGAGCACAGGACCACACCTTTTTGGGACAGACGGACTGACTGAGTCAGTAACAAAGTTGCAGCAGTTACTGTGGTGTTGGTTACACTGGTTTCACATAATCATGCTGGATATTGAGATCCATAAAGCAAAACACTAGTTATTAAGAACTCAGCTTAAATAAGGCATCGGTTTTACTTGTGTTTCATCATAAGGCCTTTTTTTCCTGGCTGATTCTGAACTCTAGCATTTTCCCTGAAGAAAAAGGAGTTCAGTGAGAAGTTACAAGTGGGAGCAAAGCCTTAAGAGAATAAGACCATCTATTACAATGAGTAGCAAAGGTAAAAAAATAAAGGTTGCACAAGTGACAAGTTTGCAATGAAAAAAGAAAGTGAAGTCTATTCATGTAAGAAAAATCTGCAAAAGAAGTTCTCAGATGAGACAAAGTTGATGGGGTTTGAAGGGCTTCAGTTCTATTTTTTACCCTTATGCCCTTTGCATAAGGTCATGGTGGAATTTCCTTGTTCCCCATGTTGTTAAATTGTTGTGGGTTTTTTTTTTTTTGTTTTGCTTTAAACGTTATTTTAATTTCAGGTTATATTCATTTTCAGAGAATACAATTTTAAATCACATTGAAGATGTAAAACTCAAGAGACAGAAAGAGACACTTTTTACCCAAACATGTTATAAACCCAGTCTGTAAAGTTGGGGAGCTGTACAAAGCCCAGGTCTTCATCCCTGTTGCTGCTTCAAGATGAGCAATGGCTGAGGTGGAGACTTACACAGAGGCTTGTTTCCTGCATCCATACAAAACACTTAGAAACTTACATGGAAAAACATGTAGCCTGTGCATAAATTTTTCCATGACACCCAGCAATTTATGTGCCCTTTGTATACAGTTCTCAATGGCAGCTGGCTCCCACTGCTACATGCAGAAAATGTCATGAGCTCAGCAAATAGAGTTTTCTATGTGAAGCAGCACAATGATTTATACACGAAGTCATCATTCACTGAACACCTACAAGAAGCATATGGATTGAGGAAAGGGCTCTCAAAGAGAGGGATTGGAATAAGAACAACTATTCAGCCCTGACTACAGGATCAGGTAAAGAACTCTGGAATATTGTCTCGAGAAATAAGTAACCACTTTTTGTGAAATATTTACTAGTGGCAAAAATAATAGTGTCAAATGACCTGTTCTCCAGAGGCTAGAAGCAGGTGTGAGTATTAACATGTAAACAAAGACCTTCAGATACTGTGGCAATAACAAATTTGGCAATTCCTGTTGAAATTTGTATGCAGTTAGACAGCAATCAGTAAATAAAGCAAGTTGGTTTGTGTTTGGGGGTTTTTTCCTCTTCTGATACCCTTTGAAATTGCTATGTCTTTTCCTTTACAGCTGCAGGTCAGTTTCTCATATGTTTGCTGTAAACCACCCCTGCATGCTTACTGCATGTGACTTTGGTGGAAGTTAATGCATTTTGAGGCATATGCTTGCTCCTCCAGCTCACTTGTACTCATCACTTATGACACTGATGAATTGAGCCCTATTATTTAAAGCATTGGTTTTATTTAGAGTACTTTGAGGACTTTGTGGAATCAATTCCCTTTGCAAACTTCCATGTTTTCAGGTAAGTCATGGAAAGATTGTTTCAGTTTAGCAAAAAATTTCTCTTAGGTTTTCAAGCCAACAACAGAATCCATAATATTTTTCAGGCTCTGTTGAAGATTGATGTTGCTTTGGTCTACTCAAGAGATAATTGATTTCTTTTTTAATCTTGGATTTGAGTTTTACCCATTCCTTAAAAGGTTTTCCATTTAGCCACAAAGGAACTGCCATATCACCAGTCCCACCAACAGAACAGCCCCCATGTACTTCTCTGCCCATACAGACCCTCCCTGAGGTCAGTGCACTCTGCCTTCACTGCAGTATCTTTCTCCTGCAGCTATTAAGCTCATAAAATCAGAACTGGTGGGCAAGCAAGGCTCTGATTAATTCAGAAGAACTGAATAGGCAACTTCTGTACCCGCCAGGGCTCCCCCAGAGGATTAGAGCCCTGGTTACCAGACAGACAACATCATTTTCTTGCCAGATTCCACAAAAGATACTTTGAGTCAAATTTTGCTCTCCAATGTACACTTTTCATTATTTGTGAACCTGCACCATATTTACCGCATAGAGTACTCAGTACTTGGCCCCATTATTGTACTTTTTCTCTTATTTTTTTTTTCCATTTAAAGAAACCAACCAACTACAGATATTATAGAAGTGAATGAATGGCATAAAGCCAAAAGTGTAAAGATTGAGAAGCTGCCTTAATTTTTAAACCATCCTGTTGGATTTTGATTTTGGTTTAATTTAATTTTGAACCTGTGGGACTTAATGAAGCCATGCCTTTGAATTCCCTGGCATTTACCACTTTTGCTCTGATTTGTATCTCTATAGACATTGCTAAGCTCTGTTTAGAAAAATGCTAAAACTAAAACACTCCAATGTTCCTATAAAGCTCTCATTCCAAATCTCTGCTGAAAATATATCTTTTCTGACTTGCACATATCCACTAATTTTGCTCTCCCTCTGCTATTATTTATCTCTGTAACTGTATTGTTTAGCTCCTGTAAAGAGGTTTTGGGATACACTTTGGATGAAAGACACCATACAAAATAAAGTTGTATTGTTTTGTACAAGCTGGCACATACTTGTACTCAGTTCCGCATAAGCTTGGCAGAGATCTCTCTTACAACGCAGTGCTTTATGGTTTTTCCCCAGACATTTTTTTTCCCCTTTTTTTCATCTTTCCCATCTCCTTTTGCTGGTTAGGATGTAGTACAAGAATACTTCTGTTATGGTTAATAGGTAACTAGAGCCTTTTCTCAGTCAAATATATTTGAAATAAGGATAATTTTAATGAGGGAGGTAAGGCTACAACATTGACCTGACTAAAATCTAGGCACAGGAAAAAAAACTAAAAAATTATATTTTAAACATAACATCTTCTTTGATTTTTATAAGCAATCAGAGGTGATTAATGCTTGGGAACACTGTTCATTATATGAGCTTTTCTGTATCCTTGGTCAAATAAAGCAAGCAGGTGCGAGTCATAGGAGTTACTGATTATTTATGGCTTTTAGATACTTTGTGGGTTTAGCTGGTGAGAAAAGTTTTATTCCACTCACATGGACAAAACACAACCAACTGTCTGGACTGATTAAATTCACATTGTTGCATGAGCACATGGCAGGCAGGGGAAAAATTATAAAATCTCACCGCCTATGCCATGGCAACTGAGCAAACAGCTCATGGGAAGAATGTGAATAATAGAAAATAGCAATATTTCTCTTTGTGTTTTCGCACTTGACAGTTTTATCCCCACATCTGCCTGATGTCCGGTGAACAAGTAAAGTGCTTGTAATAGCTACTCTAGTTCTCACTGATTTGACTCATCCTTGCATAAGAGTTGTCTCAAGATGCCCCATGTACATTTTAAGTTTTGGTAGCATGAATCAGAAAATATTTGAGAATTATATATGTATGTAGGTAAACCACAAAAACAGAAATGTGCTGCTTGTGAAAGGCTTTAAAAATCAGCTTTCATGCACACATTCAGGACTTCAGCTTTCTGGACAGAAAAATGAATGTTGAAATAATTTTTCTGAATGCATTTTAAGTCAAATGCCTAACTCTCACAGGGATAATACAAAAAATATTAATTGTGTTCAAAATGTTCCAGGCATCTACTTATTTCCCTTCAATACATGGTATCTGTCACTGTCTAAAAGCCAGCCATCAGCTGGAATCCTAAAACCAGTTTATTTGACAGATTCTAGTTGCACTCGTGAAACAGAGCTCAGAAGATGCTTCCTTCTATCTCTAAAATACAAACATCTGGTTTTGCAGCATTCAGCATGATTTTTGATCATTGATTTGCTGTATGTGCAATGGGAACTTTGCTCTTCTGTAAGCAAGACTTACGTGCAAGACTTCAGTGCTTTTGGAAAACTATGTGATATGCGTGGACCAGAGAGTTTGACCTTTGGTAGGAATTCCACTCACAATTGAAAATTCCCCTTAATCCCACTGCAGTTTGAACTAACTACATATATTCTATTTCAGGTGGCCTATTTTAGTCTTGGACAGGGGCAGGCCTGTTGACAGGATTCAGAAGTGACTGATAGGGCAGTGCCGTATTTGTCACGTCAAGTATTACGCAGTTTCAGTTCTGCATTTCCAACAAGGCTGGTATGGTCTGATAGATGTAATGCTAGGGAATAAAACTTTTAAAAAGTTTCAGTGTATATGACTGATGTAAAAGAGGATAATGAGTGCTATTTTTTCCCATCCTAATGAATTTGTTTTTTGAAAAAGGGTATTTAAAATACTGTCATTCCATAAGACTAGCAACATGATTTGTTTACCTGATTTTTCTGCTGCTGTTCCAGTAGGCAAAATTAGTGCTTTTGACAAACTCAGTATGAAAAGAACACTGAGCTCCCTTTAACACCAGTAGTGTGACTTTAATTGGATGTCTTACTCTGTCACAACTGTGCAAAAATTAATATACATTTCTCTTCTGGGAACTGCACCTTGGGCCAGAATGTCTGGAAGAATCTGAGTTTCCCCAGTGGTTGTAAAGGTCTGTGGGTAACTGGAAGTTGACGAAAGGAAAATCAATGAAAAAAAAAGATGCACTGAAAGCAGCAATGGCACACACTGAAGAAATTTATTCTGTAAAGAATTATATTCGTAGAAACTGCTGCTAGACTAAGTATCATAATTTTGATATCTAGAACATTTGATTAGAGAACTATAATTATCTATAAGATCATCTCAGAATAGATCTGTTAACATTTAATTATTATCAGGATTGACATTTTAAAGTGGCTTTCCTGGTCCCCATATACCATATCTTGGATTATGTAGTAGAGCATGCAAACTGGATTCCTCCCAGATGACATGAATCTGTGAGATGCTAATGGGCTTTTAGTCTATGGGATCAGGTTAGAGCTACTCTGAGGAAAGTCCCAGAAACACAAATGCTGTGGACAAGAATTCCTCAGCATCACCTCTGTTGCTCTGCAGATCTTTTATTGCCTTCTAATGTAGACAAAGCCCTGCTGCAGTAGAGGATTCGTGAGGCAACAGTAGATTATTTCACAGTTTTTCAATCCACTTCTATGTCACATAGGTTTTGAGACAATTTGTAAATAACATAAGACTGTTTATAGCTGTATTTGATGCACTGAAAACGTATGTTGCATGGAAAGCAAGCTAGAACAATGTAGCTTTGATGACACTCATGTTAATATATATTAATTTAAATGAGCATTCCTTTTATTTGATTTATTTCTTTTTCTAGCACATCTTTCTGATCAACCAGAAGGACTCTACCTGTCTCATCATCACCTGTGTTGTCACCTGTATTTTATGTTTTTTCTCCCCTACTTTTTCCCTGCTTGGCAAACACATCAGAAAACTCTGACATAAGAAAACTGGAGATTAGAGATATTTAGGAATGGCCAAATTTTTGACAGAGGAAGTTCATACACAGTGCTAACATCTTCCCTGTGTAGCTTTTCTGTAAATTTGGAACTCTAATGGTCTTATTTACACAGGAAGAAATCTGAACTGAGAGTTAAAATATATTTAAATCTGCACCACAAAAAAATCCAAAAAACAAAAAACAGGGTAAAAAGATGATAATTAATTTTGAAAGTAAGGGATAATTCTGACAAATTGAAAGAAAGGATACTTCTGGACCCAGCTTGGCTTACACTGAGGCAAAACTGAGTTCTGCTATTGATTTAATGAAAACAGGGCCAAACACTGTGTGCCACTTGTCCATATGAAATAATTTGAATGGGTTGAGGAGAAACACAATAGCAGAGACAGGGAATGAAAAACACCCACAACATTATACACCTTCAATTCACCAAGGAGAGCTTTTCTCATGAAGGGGTATATTATTCCCTTATGTGTATGTGGCTTCCATTACCAGTAATGGGAGTTGATCACACACAGAGAGGAGAATGGACTCCTCCGTCTGACATCTCGCTGGCTGCCTGGTATAAAGCCAAGAGACAATGCCAAGTTGTTCTGATCGAGCTACTAATTGGAATCATGTTGTATATTGCTGAAGTTTGTTTATTTTTATGAGAGCATTAAAATTTCAGAAGAGCTGCATTTGGATCTCTCGTAGTGCACACACACATACTACAGGCAGTCTCCTTGTTTTACATGACATGCAGGGGTACGGCATACATTCTGTCTCTTTTGTATTTTGCTGTAGTGGTCTAGAGATGGCAGCATGTGAAATTATAGCCCCTGCTGTGTAATGTTTTTAATACGTACAAATGCACTGGCTGAATTAAAGGAGCAGCATAGCTAGTTCAGCCCAGCGCTGACTTCTTTATATATTAATTGCAATTAAATATAATTGAAAATATAAGTATGTTGTAAAGCCTGGTGGTCTGGGCTTCCCCCCTCTTTCTTCCCCTCTCTTTCCTCTCTTCTTCCCCCTTGCCCCCTAACATACATATCCAATGTTGCCATGGTCCCTGCTTTCCAAAAGAAACCAGTGTGTCACATTGCTGAGCTTTTATGGCTAAACTCTCAACACAGCTTAAACAATTGAATAAACAACACTTTTAAGAGACTAGTCCATACAAAATTGTGAGATACTCCATGGGCAAGGGATAGGAATGGCCAAAAAATAACAGCTCTAAGAGAAAATGATGCATTGACAGTGAGGAATGGTTATCCTCAGCAGGCCAATACAGCAGGATTGAATCCAGTCTGAGAAAACAATGCTGGTTTCCTTACTATAAGATGACATTTTCTTATTTTACTGCAAAGTTTGGCAGGGAACCCAAAAACTAGGCAAATGTCCACAAGGTGAGTGTACCCTCTGCTTATCCTTGAAAGCACCATGCCTTATTAGAAATGAGGGGTCTATTACACGCCCAGCTGCAACAACAACATTAAATAAGTAAATTAATATGCACTTACACACCTTGTGTTTCAGGCTCTGCTGTTCACACTATTCGACTGTTAAAGGCCGTGATTGCAGCCATTGACATAGAATTTTGGCATATATTTTTTGGTCTTCCACAAGATCTGTTTGTCTCTTTCTCAGGAATGTGAAGTCCATGTATGTGAAAAGAACAGGGCTCGATCCTTTTTAATTAGCAGACTAGAAGCACAACATGTGCATTTTATCTGTTTTTGAAAATGCTGATCCTGTATTTGTCTGTTTTCTGTGCTTTCTTCTATATTTCTGATGGAATGACACAGTGTGACTCTAAAAATTGAATATACTAGTGCATTTTTGTGTATTAATAGCAATTATTGATATGCAGTGGTTGTCAGCTCCTCTGTAGTGGGGGTTCTTATACTGTCAGGTTCATACCCTAAAAAAGAATCACAGATGACTATAAAAAAGTAAGAGAGAGGGAGAGAGAGGGAGAGTTTCCAGGGTAAGGCAGACTTGAATTCACACTTTACCATTTTACTCACATCTGGATATTTCTTAATGTTTCGGCAAAATCTTCCAAAATTGATAACATCCAAATGAGGCAGTACCATGCAACTATCAGGTGATGGAGGATTATTTGAACATGTTTCTCTCTTAGAGTAACCTGCTGTTAGGGGTGGTTTGAAAGGAGCTTCTTATGATTTTTGAACTTCCCAAAAGGATAAGCAAAAATACTGAAATTTGTCTTGTGCTCCCTCATGCTGTTAGCCTCCACTGCTGTCAATTTTTCTGTTTGTTTTCACTCAAGGTATGTTTTTTCACAGTATAGAAAAGCTTCTGGGTGGGAAACCTCTCTCCTGTCTCTGCCAGGTGGTTAACTTCTCCTTTTAAGGGTTCATTTCACAAAGCGATAGGCAAAGGCTTCATATGTCCTTCATTAAGGAGTTTACCTTTCAGCATTCATTTCACTAGGAAGGGTAATTCAAATCATGCCCCTCTGCAGAGTGAGACATCTTAAAGAAGGGCTGGGATGGGAGGGTGAGAACAGGACTTAAGATTTAGGGGGGTGGGGGCTAGACAAGGAACCCTATGGCAGGGGGAGAAATCTCCCTAGACCTCCAGCATTCCTATTTCCAGTGGAGTATAGTAAACTCCTATGCACCACATACCATCTGCAAACGAAAGGACCCATTTTTCTACAAGAGAA
Source organism: Cephalopterus ornatus (assembly GCA_013396775.1). Lineage (NCBI taxonomy): Eukaryota > Metazoa > Chordata > Aves > Passeriformes > Cotingidae > Cephalopterus > Cephalopterus ornatus. The sequence goes on from VZRE01011563.1 coordinate 43,375, forward strand.
AAGAGAAGTCAGCAAAAACCTTCTTTAAAGCAGCTTGCTAAAATGCAAACTATTAAAATATGAAGTCTCACTTCCCTAGCCTGCTCCATGGCAGCCCCTTAGTTAGCGGAGATCAAATTATCCAATCCTTTGCTAGAACACTATTCAAGTTTTAGCAATTCCCTGTCAAATGTTAAATAGTTTGCCAAAGAATAATAGATGCTTTACATTTTATGCATTACTAGTTCCGAGACTAGGGCTATAAAAGTTTTCTATTAACATGTAAGCACTGAGAGAAGTTTTTTTTTGTTGTTGTGTTTTTTTTTAACTTGATAAATATACATAACTCCTTTACAATGGGGCTCTTGTGTTGCTAATGGGGACCCTTAATGGAGAGTTATATTTCCAGGATTATATCTTTATTCAGTTGCAAATTATTTTTGGGGGGAGTTTTAATACTCTGCTTCAGTCTATGAATAATAGTATCATTTGAATGCAGCGGACACCTGGTGCAGTAGAAGGACAGTGGGAGCTCTAGACTGACCTGGTATGACTGCCAACTTTGCATTTTCCCAGCCTTTCCTATCCGCTCCATTCAGCATCTAATTTCATTCTCCCTCAGCAAAATGCTAGACACTTGTAACTTTATTCTCCCTCAGCAAAAACTTGCTCTCTTGTAAGGAGGGGAAAAAAAACGTTAAAAAAAAATTCATCTTATCAATCTCTTCTTATACAGAGTCTAGTAATTTGAAGGTTGGGTAAAGTTTCAGGAAAAAACTTCCAATTAAATACTGTAAAAAGATAAAATAACAGTGGCCTTGCTGCTGCCCAATAGCTTTCTTGAAGCGCTCTTTTGTTGATTTATTGTACATTAGCCACTGAGCCATGCAAAGAACATTACGTTTCAGAAAGAGCTATTCGTATGCGGCCTGCATCCTCTCCAAAGACAATCAGGCCTGTATTGCATTTTGCAAATTTATACCAGGATGTTGGTTTAGAGTGTTTCCCTGAAAAGTTTTTCAAGTAAGTGTCTGCTTTCATAGGCAAGAGTGATTGAGGCACACAAACAAACCTTTGTTTCAAAACTCACAGATGTATGGCTGGAGCAGAGCTTTGTTTTCCGCTTTAAGGAGTATTCTCAGATTTTTGTTTTCAGCACAACACAGGATTGTACAAAAAAATCAGCTTGAGGATGAATGTCTGGTATAATCTCAGGCTTTCCAGATTTTCCCAGGGTTAATTTTTCTACTCTGAACTTTGTGGGGAGGGAGTTGTTGTTGGGGGTTTTGTTTTGTTTTTTTTCTTTTCTTTTCTTTTTAATTCAGGACTCCAACAAAAGAAGCTCTGGGTACTTTAGTCTTTAATGACTTTAGGAAACTTCATTTCAAAGCTATTTGGGAGTTTGTGGCCTTGATAACATACTTCTTGTGCTGAACTCTGATCAAGTTCTTGGTCTTCTTTTACCCTTGTATCATCATTTTTGAGCTTTCCTATCAAATTGCGCTTCTTGTGTCTGGGGTGGGGAGATAGCCACCTGATCTACAAAAGAGATGAACTTTTAGATGCACCCTTCAATGGAAGTAGGTCTGTGTAGGAACACTGACCCACACAACCAAGCTAATGCTAAATCCAAAGATGTCCCTAGTTACAAAATCCTAGTAAAACACACCTTTCTGACAGGCTTGGGTGTGCTGTAGACTAGACAAAAAACTGACCCCAGCTGCCAAAATAATGTGGTGTTTCTGATAATAAACACAGCAGCAGAAGCAAATGCCAAGTATTACATGTTAAAACATCTGACTGGGATGGGGAGGACACACACTGCCACAGGTAACGTTGTTCTCTCCTAACTTGTGGGCTAGATGCAGAGGATGAAGTCCTGACTGGAGTGAAGTTACTGGAATTTTGCCACTTACTTTCACAGAGCCAGAATTTCACCTTAGCAAGCAATGTACTGTGGCAACAGCCAGATTCACAAGAGCTATCAGAAAAGAAAGGCAGTCATAAAGTCCCAGCTCAGTCTTCTGGTCCTATTACATCTCTCTTGCTAGAGAGATGCTGCACCATTCAGCAAAATCGTAAGGTGCAGAAAATTGCATTCTCTGCATTCCCAGTAGGTTTTCAGAGAAAGGATGGAAAAGGAGAGGACAAGTTCCAGATCCTGGTCCACATCTTCCTCCAGATATCTAAGCTAGAAGGAATTCGGCTCTATAGTAAAGTGACCAAGGCCAACCTGCTGGCAAAGACACATTGCTGTTGATTAGGATTTTGTTAGAATTTGTCATGCATGTTTTATTTTGAGGTTGAGAAATTATTTTACCACTGGATATCTTTTCACTGGGAAAATACCTTTTTCTGTCAAGAAATCGTCATTCTTGTGTGAAAACCAAGCACCTGGAAAGCAAAAGCTTTCAACTCTAGATCAAAACTCTATATTCAAATAACAAAAATGTTGGTTTGGGAATCTCACTGTATTAGCAGTTTAACACTAGTTTGAATGCCTTCTGCCTTCACTCTCTTCTAATAAATGAATTTCCCAGGCAAAGAGTGGTGTAGCAGTTATGCAAAAGACAAAGACCATGGTGCAGTGCAGGCTGATCTCCCAGCTGGTAGTAAAGGACATGAGGAACCTCACCTACAGTGCTCAAAACTACATTTTTGAAGGATGTGAGAAGAGAATCAAATAGTAAATGGTTTAAACCAGAGCCTTTTGGGCTTTTCCTGCATACAGGAGTTAGATCTAAGTAGACCCTACCTTTTTACCTTCTCTAATGGATAATTATTGAGAAAAAATGGATATGTAAGGGACATTAATATGTCATTCAATATTTACACGCTCAATAGGTTTAGTTGCTTGTCATCCCAGAAGTCCATAATGTATAAATCGTTGCAAAATTGGCATCATAATTACTGCAGACCTTTGTTTGCTTTAGGATGAATCCTGCCCTCTCTGTGTCATCAGGGAATTAAAAACATGGTAGAATTTGTGCTGTTTCTCTGTATAAGGAAAAGAACGACTGACAAGTGCTTTCAGAGCATCTCTACCCTCTCCCTTGTATACTGTAAAAACCAAAATCTTCACCAACTCTTGCTCCCTTTCAGCTGAGAAACTAATCAACAGTTGGCATTGCTCCATGACTTCTCTTCTGTGACTTGGTGCAGGCTGTAATCTTCTGGTCCCCAGGCCCTGGGATTCAGACCTTCCCAGAGGGCTAAATTATATCCCGTTTTACAAACTCAGACAGATGAAACTTCACAAATAGTTACATATTCAGCCATTTATAAGTCTTGGTGTGTACAACATACTAAAAGGACTTACAAAATTGTAGAACTGAAGAAGCTCCTGGAAAAGCAATCTCTTCTCATTCTTGCTCACTTCTCTGCTGCAGTTCAGTCTATACTTCAGTGAGTCCAGAGTGTTCTTTGTATTTTGTGTTAATATTAAGCCCTCTGTGACCAAAATATGAATAGCCTTCTCCTTCAGAGGCTGTTCATAAACGTATTTTGGTTGATTACTAAAAATGTACATGTCTAAAGGAAAATATGCTTAAATAATGCTTTTAAGCTTCATACCTGTGTGCTCTTCCGAGACTGACCAGAATTGCTTTGGAGCTACTATGTATGAAAGGCAAGCTATGACTGGATATTGTTGATGTAACTTCTGGAAATCCTCTTCAGATAGATGAAAAATATATGAAGCACTTATTGAGAAAATTCAATCAAACCTGTTTAATTGAAAAAAGGATAAGAATTTAGGAAGTCAAAATAAACAATATGTAGTGTGGAACCAGAAAAGGCAGCCTATTCTGCATTAGAACTGGTTTTAAGAATTTCCCACTTTTTGCTATCACCATTTTAGCCCCATCAGTTAGAGTTCAACTTTAGTCTTTGCAAAAGTGAGAGGGTTTCTTTAGTTTTTGCTCAAAAGTATCTTTCTTTCCCTTCTTTAAAATGATAACTTATGGATAGGATACAGCAAGGAGGATAAAACAAATTGAGAAAAAGAGACAGAAGAAAGACAATCGAATAAACCTTTTAAATTCCCACTAGAAGTGATCTGGAAGGGGAGCCTGAACCTTTACCAGATGTTTTGTCAACCAAACTGTGACTTTCAGGAAGTGAAATTCTTTTATCACATGAACTCTGAACAGGGCTGTTGCCATTGTAGTGTAACCAATACATTGCTGTAGTGCTGTGCACCACACACCTCTTCTGCACAGTTCTGTGTTTATTTTACTCCTCTTCCATTTACTGTTCGGCAGCACTTTCTGATTTGGTGCTTTGTGTCTTTCAATTGCAAATGCAGGAAATAGAAAATTTTGATAGTGTACATATAGACACTTGCCACATACCCAGCAGCAGTAATACTGTTGGCATGCTGCATATGTGTGAAGTTTTTCCAAATTATTATTATTGTCTCATATCAAGTTTCAGCTATCATAATATTATCATGCAGGGGAATTTTACATACATATACTGTTACAAAAATAGATACCTGGATAACTTTCATGTGGGGATGCACAGGTAGGCACCCTCCTTTCCCAAAAGAATCTTAGAACAAATCCTGCAAAATTCATTAACAGAATTCAGAATATCCATGGTATTTCTGTACTACTGTACATAAAACAAGTCTGTTTGCCCAGAAATCATGTCATTTTGGAAAGGGGAATGAATTGATGTGTCAGAACTTTCATGTTCATTCAGTAGTCAAATATGACTTTACTCATGGGGTAATTAAAATTTAGGAAGATGTAGGGGAGATAGAAAAAGAGTAGGCAAAAAACACTCAATGGAAAAATATCTTCATTTAAGGGAATGTGAATGTTGGCAATGTTATGAACTAAGGCTGTGCTCCCATAATCAAAGTTGTAGAAACCCTTTTCTGCCCACTGCATGTTGTTTTCAAGGGGATGACTGTTAATGTAAACAACTCTCTTTTTCTCTTTTCCTGTTGTACAGCAGCAAATCCTTGACTGTTGTTGAATCCATGCAAATGGAGTAGTGTAAATGATAATTTTGCTGCACTGTTAGTTTAGCCACTTTGGATACGCTTATAGGTTGATAAATATAGGTATCATAAAATCTTTGATATATTGTCCCCACAAAAAAACAAACAAACATACAAACAAAAAAACCACACAAAAACCCCTTGTGTGGTTATACGCTGCTATCTCTGTTCCTCACAAGAAGGATAAAAGAGGGAGGAAAAGCAGAACTGTTCCATTCTGGCATGAGAAAAGCTTGAGAGAGAAACAAAACAAGCTTTTGAACCTAAGTCAGGAAAATAAGCCCCGTAGAAATAACATGGCAGAGCTGACCTCAGGATTAAGGTAGTATTTTTGCACAGTGTTATTTTCTGTACATGTTCTAATGAAAATAGTGTGCCCAATGAAATAAAATGTGCATTTGGAAGACAAAGGAATCGGTGGGAAGAAAACTATGTAGATTTCTTTTTGGGGGGTTAAAAATTTGTTCATCCACTAAAATAAGTGGCACAGTGCTTGAAAAATAGAATTAAAATAGGTAAATGAATTTATTTTTTTCATATCTTCTTCCAAACAGCTGGTCTCTTCTTTTGTCAGAATCTGGAATAATTTTTTCTGTTTTTCTCTCCCTTTGGGTGAGGAAAAAAAAAACAAACATAGATAGTCTGTGGTGGATCAAACACTCTCACATACTTTCTGTCCTTTCCCTGCCCTGCTGGGAAGACTGGCTCATAGCACAGTCTGGGAAGAGAGATCTATAGAGAGGAAGAAGAACAAGTATTTGAGGAAGTTATATTTGAGAATTTCCATCTCCCGCCTTGATTTGTGTTACTGCATGTCTTCTTCTAAGCCCAGAGAACATTTTACTTGCCTGAAGGTTATGATTCATACTCTCTGCTCATTTAGAATCATCATTACCCTTTGCAAAAACAAGCCCAGAGCATTACCCCACAGCACCATCAAGGTCACAGTACGGCTAGAGAACAGGCACAGCCTGCATGATACTCTGCTTCTCCCTTGGCCAACTGTGCAGTCTTTCAGGTGTGTGTTTCGTGCCACTACAGACAGGAAAGAAAACAAACACAGGGAAACCTATGTCTCAATGTGAAGAGCACTACATAAATGAAGTAACTCTGAAGCTGCCATGCCCTCAGTGGCCCAATTCCTGTTTTGTGGTCCTTCTGCTTAGCTCTGTACTCTATTAGCTCTGTGAGCTAATACACACAGGTTTAATTATAAAAAGAAAGAATGAAGTAACCAAATATCTGGGTTTTTTCTCACCCAGATAAAGCAAGATTTTACATATTCCTATGCCTTACTAATAGATTGGAAACTTGCTAATAGGTTGCAAACTATGCTTCATAATGTATATGTTCCTTAACTGTTGACTAAGAGAAGTAACCAGCTGTGCCTTACATGTGCTGTAATGTAAATCTTTGGAGATACAATAATAATGATGAATCAGTAATTCAATCCCTTTCTTATTCTGATCCAATTTAATGAAGGGCCAAGTCTCTTTGACTTCTAGATGACTTCACATTGACAAGAGGGTTCTCAATACAGAGCATCAGGACTATGTTACCTTCCTCCTTCTTATTTCCATAACTTAAACGCAAAAGTAGTAAATAAGTAAGTGTACAGTGACTTGAGATTTATCTTCTCATTTCTGTTGCTCTATAAAGTTTTAAGAAAGTAATTGACATTTTTGGATAGTCTTTCACTTTATGCTGGTCAAAAGAACTCAACAGTACAATTTTCAGCAGAACTCCATTTGAAATACATCTCAGCTTGTAACGCGTAAGTTTGCTGGACCAGGTTCTTCTTTCACCCAGCGTTCATCAATTGTAAGATTCTTCTATAAGAATTAGAGTTTTCAAATGAAACAATTACAGAAAGGGTAAAGAAGAGAAACATTAAAATGAAAATATGTTTCTGACTTTATCTCTCTGAGAATTTATTGAGCTGAAATACTCAGCAGAAAAAAAGAAATCTACATTTTAAAGTCACTATAATCGTTTTCCTTTTCAGCAGCAGAAAAGAACAAATGGATAACAGATAAAAACCAAGATGTCTGTTTTACAGTTGAATGAGAAAATAACTTCATACAAGACATTTACTGAAAATTTTCATAGGAGGTTTTTTAATTAAATGCATCCTTGATTTAGTTTGTAATCTTCCTCAAAGATATTTATAGCACCTTCAGGAAGATAATTATGTAACCTACCCAAAAATCAGTCTTTGATGAAATTTTCTTCTTTTCTGAAATGGAAACAGACCACTGTAAAAAATTCCACCAGTTCTTATAAAGGTAAATATGAGAAACATGTTGAGACAGGGAAAAGGAGGAAGCTCTGCTGTATCTAAACACGTCAGTTCATTAGTTATACGTATCCATGTAAAGTATGTATAATAAGGTTAGGGCCTCTTCTCTCCTTGTTGTTTCCTGGCCACAGTTTTCCACCATGCTTAGCTGCCTTTTTTCTGCAGCAGCATGTCATTGTAGTGATTGGCAGAGAGGTACTTCTTGTTTAGTGAACTGGAAGAACGTCCAGTCCAAGAAGAGTGCCAGAAGCTCAAGTTGTACCTGCTGAGCAGCTGGAAAGAGTATGGCACGAGGAGAATAGAGGAACTTGACTAATACATGTGTTTATGAGAGTGTAAGGGTAAGGAGAGCTGAACAACTCTTGATAAATCAGAACCATCATGCCCAAATCAGAACAGATATTTCCCTTTGGAATAAGCATATAAGTTTGTTAGATAAGTACGTAAGTAAGTAGCCACTTTGTTTAAGTGAGAAGAATTGATTATTGTGATTCAGTGAGAGGATGCCAGAACACAAATCAAACACAGCAGCAGATAGCTGGAGCCATAGTTAGTGAAATGGAGAAAAAGAGAAGTAAAGGCAATTGCAGAATAAAAGTGGTGTGCTCATAAACATAACTGTGTCTTCTAGAGTGGCCTTCATAAGACACTGCAAGTGGCACTGCTGGATACACCTGAAAACTCAGTAGGAAATTAAAAAGCAATTAAGTGTGTGTTAACTTGTGGAGCACATCATGTGGGTGTTTATATGACTCGGTGCTCATGTTCTGTACTGTTATGCTGGGCAATTGTTTTGTTCTGTCACTTGTGCTCTCCAAACGTTTAGCTGTAACCTAGCAGGGATTGAGGAGGAAATAACATTCTGATTTTCACACCAGCAACAGCTGATTTGGTTAGGCAGTACACTAAATATAGTAATTTGCCATGTAGCCAACAACAGTGATAGCACATCAAAAAGAGATTCTGTGACATAGCAGGGATCCCTAATGCGCTACAAATGATGGATGGGCTGTTCATGCACCTCACAGAATGATGCTGCTTTTCAAAATGGAAAGCGGCGTGTGTGACCATCAATATCTTACATTGAATTATTGGCTTCTGTCACGATGCCTGTATTTTAGCCAACTCATGCGGTGGAAAATTATTTTATTCTAGTGACATTTCTGATAAAAGAGCCATCAGTAAATATTTTCCTTGAGAAATTTGCTCTAGATGTTTACAGGTAATAGCAGCAGCCCTTTGAAGAGCCATCTGTGACTCATAATAAGTAAAATAAAACCATTATTGAACAAAGATTGAAACATGAATATGCTTGTGTTTAGTGGGTCTCTTTTTTAACATGAGCATTCTCTATGCCAAACATCTAGATGGATGGCTGTTGTACCTGTGTAATATGCTACCTGACTAAATGTTAGTGCTGCCTTCTGTGCCTTTATCATTAGTGGGAATAAAGTGCCTCCCGTTGACAAAGGTGCCCTTCACCCGAAGTCACCAAGAGGATTTTGGCATCATTGCTGGAATGCCTCAGCCTGTGTGGAGTGTAATGAAACACCATTTGACAGGACAGCAGCCATGGAAGTGAGTGGGATTCCCTCTCCATAAGCCAATAAGGAAACTAAAGATACATTGATGCCAGGACTTGCTGTGTTCTGCGTCTCATCTTATACTATCAAGTGCTACATGATACCTTAAATACTTTCCAAACTTTATTATACTGAATTCACTTATTCAACCACACAAAATGTAGCACAAAAATTTCAAACACATCCAGCAAACCACATGGATGTTCACCATGATGACATCTGGGCACCATCTACAACTGTTTATGCACATCTGCTGAAAGGAAGATATCTGGTTGAAATCAAAGCATATGGGACAGCAGTATGGGATGAAATTTATCCAGAGGCAGTGTCAACCTCTTCTTCTTTCAGTTATATTCCATGATTGGGTTACACTAGCACATTTACTTCAAGATAATTTCATCATCATATTTTCTTCTGCTGTTCTGCATTGGCTCTGTACCTTCTCCATGGAGTACAGTTCCTCCTGTTCCTTCTTCCTTTTGTGTCCACCCTGATAGATGGTCCTCAACAAACCCTTGGAATTTTGTGAAGCAATCCTTAGCACTGCGCCTTTCCACAAAGTGACTACTGTTGACAGACAATTTTTGATGTGGCATTATGTCATCTACTGTCTCTTCTTCCCTTTCAGTACTCTCAGCTTAACCCCAGGATTTCCCAAAACTTGTGACTTTCCCAAATGATTGGTATCCCTACCACATACCAGCACTGCATGTAGACAAGCCATATGGCATATATAGCAGACAACTGAACGTAGTTGACTCGCCTGCTATCCAGAAGACAGTAAGATCTAGGGAAATGCTGTGGAATATATAGTAGTATGAAATTATATGAAATATAGTTGGCATTGTGGCACAGACTTAATTTAACAAACCTTATTTTGAATGAATTGGTATTTGGACAGTAGGACTCTGAAATCACTGCATTAGCAGTTAATATATTTGAAATTTAAACAAACTTTTGCATTTTGGAACACAAAATATCTCACACTGAAAAGCATATATCTGCAACAGTACTGGGACCCGTGAGTGTCACTGAGCTTGTTTCTACTTTGGTTCTGGCATTAATTTTGAAGGTTAAAAGGTAAATAACATTTTATTATTCATGAAATAAGACCATTTGATAAAGTTGAAATAGGATCCAAAGCACTTGAATTTTTCGGGATTTTTAATTTCACTGTAAATAGTTTGGTAAGCCCTACTCAAGAGCCACAACCACTACAATCAATAGCAAGAGACAAGGTATCTATCAGCACAGCAGGGATGGAGCAATTTAGCACAGCACATTTCCTCTTTAAAAAAAAAAAAAAATTCCACTTTCACAAATACTAGTTAAATACTGAATTAAGCACTTCTTAAAGTACTTCTTAAAGTACTATGAGCAATTCTGGATCATATGTTTCTGGGTTTTTACAATTCCATGAACAGTGTTTTATTACATCTGCAATAAAACCACAAGTTTGCCTCCAATTTTTTGTGTTGCAAGCCTCCTCTCTAGAGAATCACAGATAGTGACAGTAAAGTGCAGACCTGCCTGGCCACATACTCTCTAATAGTAGCAAAAGCTTACACTTACCAGCCTTCATTGCACTGGACATAGATGATGACTCTAGAGACTTCTAAAAATTAGTGACTCTGGAGATTTCGGTCCTTTCATCCTAAAACAGATTTTATTCTTTCCTCTTTTAGCTTTGCAATTACCAGTCCACTTTTTCCATCTTTAAAAATAACACTTCAGAAATTATATTCCCCATTTAACACTGGTCCTTTTTGAACCTGTTTGTCAGGTGTTGCTAGTTTTTTAAGAAAAACTCAGCAGAAAAAAAAATAAAACCTATGCTTCCTCATCAGAAAATCACCTCAGGAGAGAAGGAAATTCATCCTCAGCCTTGCACACTGAGTATATCTGTTCTGCTGAGAGGCAGAATAGGGCAGTCTTGTGGACTGGACAGGAGCTGCTGGCTAAAACCACGACATTGAATTAAAATATTGGAAAAGAAACTCAGGTTCATCCTGAGACATCTAAAAAAAGATGTTATCTCCTCTCTGCTGCTGTCCTCACTTGCCCTTGGGGTGTGCTGCCTGCCCTAAAGCTCTCTGTAATTTGGGAGTTGATATTGGCAAATAACAGAGGCAATAATAGGAGTTTCAAGGGGGCAAGTGTAGACCAGACAACAAAGGCGTGAAACAATCACTGCCTGTCTGCCACCAGATGAAAACTGAATCATACTTAGAATCATCAGAAATCTATATTGCATTTTACCCCATGAAATTATTAAAAAAAAAAATTGTGGATTTTAGTTTAGTTAAGAAAAAGAAAACCTTAATCTATCATGGAAGTAGAATGCTGTTCTTTTTTTATACTTACTATTTTTCTTACTACTAATTATTAGGAATAGACACATATAGAGTGCCCCAGTGAACATAAATAGTCCTCGCTTCTCTAAACTAGCTTCTGATGAAGGGCTCAACACAGTGCAAGCTAGAGTAACGCAAATTCATTCCCAGACATATTTTACATATACCCATGTTTGTTTCCCTAAAGTACAGCTAGTATTGCAGTTTTTCAATAGAAAAATTCAAGATGAATCAGGAAAGAGGGACTGTAATAAAAGCAAAGCTGATGTAACTCACAGTAAAACTCCAACACCCTAAGACTTAAGTGCCTGACAGTCATGCTGGTCCATGATTGCTTATGCTGTCCATGACTACCTCAGCATCACTTTTTGCTTCACCTCCCATCATTTTGGTTACATGGGCCTATTAGGTTCTTGTTATATAGTTAGATGATAAACTCTTTGAGGCAATGTTGTCTTTTTTCCTTGAGAATAGAATGTTTGGTACAGTGGATAGGAAATACAGGAGTGGCGTCTCCATGCCTCATTCATACTTCACATGCTTTGTCGTATTAAAATGTCATTGCTGGTTTCAGTGGTGTTACATCCACCTGTATTTTGTTTTCTTTATCTACAGTTCCTGCCCATACCCAAAACTTCCCAAGGCCAAGTTTCAAAATTCTGAGGCTGAAGTAATAATAAAACTTGGAAAATTAATAAATTTCCCTCTTTATTTTATTATTTGCATTTTCCAAGGCTCATATTTTTCAAGTTCATTTCCATAGCAAATCTGCCAAGCTGCTACATAGGAAACAAAAGAGAACTTCTCCTGTGGTTTTGCATATAATTCTATAACAGGGGTTACTGAAGGAATGTCAACTATTGCAAAATTTATGATTCATATCATAAACATTGGCAATAGATCAGCTCTCTTCTTTCATCTGAAACCCAAAATGCCATTGTCATTTCCATGTATTTATGTTTCCCTCTCCATATCTTATATTTAACTGAACGAGTCATAATTGTCTTCTTTCAATTATGCTGAAATAAAAATTGCACTGATAGCACTGGTGGGTGCACTTGACAATGCTGCCCCCCACAGCTCCTCTGCCTTTTTCTGCAGATCGAGGAAACAACTGAGCTGCAGAAATCCCAAATGTGCTCTTCCTTTAGCTAAATTAAGCCTCTTGTCTCCCTCTGAAATTCAAGGCTGCATAAGAGAAGCAAATAAATCAAGAGTGGTGCTATGGCATTTAGCCATCCGTCAGCGCTATAAACCGTTTTTGCCTACCTGCTTAAAAAGGTTAACTCCTTATATCCCTACTATTCTCCAGTCCAGGTTGCCCTCCTCTGAATCCCTAGGAAGCTTCAGACTAAAATATTATAACTTGTGGTAATAGAGTTCAGCATGGTATAAGGTATATATGTCATTAATTAGTTCTGAGGACCTTGGGCCACCCCTCAGCACTGTAGTGCTGAGACCTGCAATATCACTTGCCACATACATGCACTCCAGACATTGCACTACGTACATTCCCACCATTACTGAGAGATATGTCCTACAAAGTAGGAGATGTCTGCTACAGCTCTGCACAAGAATTTTCGTGTTGTCTGCTCTCTTAAGATTATTTGTGTTGATTTTCTTTTTCTCATCAAAAGAGATGACACACAAAAAAAAAATGTTTAAGAACAGTTTTTAGAGTAATTAAGTGCCTTATAAGAAACAGAAATTTGCTTCTCTATCTCAGGTATACTCATGGTTTCAGTCCAGATTATTTAGTATTATTTATTTATTATTAGACCATGTATTTCACTGATGCCTGAAAATTCAGTGGTACATGCTGTATTACAAGGGTGGCCTGTCTCCCAGAGAAAGTCTAAGGTAATGAAGAGCAAATTTATTTTGAAATATGACTTCCTTCCAGGAGGGAGACACACCAGACTAGCCTTTTCATTTACCAGAAATCCTATAATCCAGTGGCTGGTACTCGGTTGCTATTTCAACTACTGTAATCATGCACTTTTGTGACCATTGAAAGAGCAGTGCTGTCTTGGAGTTCTGCTGCAAGGAAGGGCATTCATAGAGAGACAGTGGAGTGATGCAACGAAGGCTACCTTTGCATTCTGTTTGATATCTGCAAAATCTCCAGATAGATGGTAAAACTATAGAATAAATTGCTTGCAGCTCTGTGTTTGAGAAGAAAGAAATTTACTAGTGATCCTTTATTTTTCTGAAGGAAATTGTTTGTTAGTCCAGATATATGCACTAAGTAACATTTTGTTCACCTTGTGAAGGTCTTCACGAATAAAAATCTCAGCTAATATCCACCATGTGAGTTCAGAAAACTTACAAAGGAGATAGCAATTATCATGATTACATAGAAGAAATAATTTGCTTAAACAACAATCTGAAAGAGAACTTTATGAAGAGAGAAAGATACCAAGTGTGCACTCGCCTGTCATAGAACTCTCTTTGTCTCTCTCCACTGTTCCTTCTTCACATTTTCTGTCCCCTCCCCCTTTTTAAAGCTTGTTAATTCAGATCAATCCTTCCATGGTAATATTGCCTTTGGGTTACATGCCAGCCTGTGGAATTATATGTTTGAACACAGGGCCAAACTAGCAGTTATTCCCCTGCCGCTAAAGGTGAAAAGGTTTCCAGTAAATCAGGTTACTTTTCCACAGGGTAAGCGGTGTTAAATACAGTCTCTCTGGGTACTTCATCAATATGATTAACCTATTGGCATTATAGTTATCAAATTACAGTATAACAAGTCATAAAGTTAAAAATAAATCTGTTTTCCATTGAGAAAATCTATTTAGGTGGAGGCTGCTATATTAAAAGCTTACAGAGTATATGTAATAGTATCATAGTTCAGGAGGAATCATTACCACAGTGGAGGCTTTCAAAATTAAACTTGTGGGAATGTCTTGCAGATAAGTAAAAAGCTCTCAAGGGATTCAAGGTACATACCATATAGGGCCATCATGTTATTAGAGTTTTACTACTAACCCTATTAGAAGTTTCCAAGCTGAGAAAGATTACACCATGTGGATTGTAGAGATATTTTGTAGACACTTTGCAACTCACCACAAAATGTTCACCTTGGGATCTTGGTCCCTGTAGCTGAGTTAAATGGCTGCCCTAATTCCACCACCATGGCTGCAGCAGTCTCTTAATGTACCATAAATCCAGTCAAGTACTTTGACCTCTTTATTCATTGTCACTATAGCTCCTGAAATTGTCCATTCTAGCAAAGGGCCTGCAGGAGTTTGCTCTTTTGACAAACGTGGTAGGAAAGCACATTGGTTTCCTGCAAAATGTGGCTGTGCTGTTACTGCAGAAAAAATAGAGGCAGAGGGGAGAAATTGGAACACTAATGCACATCAAATGGAATGGTCTTTACTTCCTACTACATGCAAATTACTCATATAGTTTAATCAAATATATTACAATCCTTTAAATGGGTGATGCTTCTGTATCACATTCAGTGGAGCTTGTGGAGTCCATGTTTCATTAATAGGAAGTGTTAAAAAAGTGATGGAAAAGTTTCTCTGGATGAAGAAACCTGACGCTTGTATAAATGTTTGTAAGCAAAAGATACATATTTATTGCAGTTCCCTTCAGATTCTACTCAGTAGGTTCTTTCAGTCTGCTTTAAAGTTAGGTCATGCTTTTTCAAGAAACATGGCTTTTGGCTGTGGTACATACAACCTCCCCATAAAACACTTCTCAGACAGTGGAAAAGCCTCAAATCACCTTGGCAATCTGAGTACTCTTATTAAATTAAGCACTCTACCTTAAAATATATTAGAAGAAGAGATGTCTAGCAGGCTCTGGATTCATATAGCAAGTTATTTCTTAAACATATGTGAAAGCTTGTATATCCAGTTCTGCAATTTTCCTTGCTATTAAACAAGCCAGATTTGTCAATAAACCTAAAGACATTGATAAACTGTTTGAGTCCTTCAAAAATGTTGTACTGCATGATGACAATATCTAGAACATGCAAAAATAATTTTCTCTGTTACATTTAGTAGATTCAAACTATTAATTTGAAATAAAGTATATGTATATGAAAGTAGAATGTTATGGATTTTTTACCTAAAATTATCAGAAGTTTTTGTGAGTAGCCTGAAACTAATACATATAGGACTTTTCACTGCTCCATTTGAATAGCTGTATTTTGTTCTCTTAATGTTGCTAGATTTTTTACAGTACTATCTGTAAAAAGTAAACTCCTATATTCTTGATTTCAATGTGCATAATGTTTATGGTATTATGTGAACCCAAACTGTCCTCCCAGATACATGATATTCCCTCAGAAAACTTGAAGAAGTTGGATAATATTAATAAGTTCCATTATTTGTATCAAATTTTAAAACATTTTTAAAAGCTGTTAGGTGAATCCTGATATTGTAAATAGTTCTGAGTAATGGGCTTTTTTGGTATTTTATGCGTATATTTATAAAATAAATGCTTAGTTAACATATTATGTTTCATCCAGGGAATTAATGAATGGATTGGATTAATAAAATCAATCTGAAAAATATAGCTTACTCTTTTGAATCTGTTAGCCCATATGATATTTCAAATGACTATGACAACAAATTTGATTACTATTACCATAATGATACACCAAAAAAAAGAAAGAGTTAGGATTAAATATTTAAAGTTACAGTTTAAAAAAAAAAACAAACTGAAATTAAAAAATTGATAATGTTAGTAAAACAGAAATTATAAAACCTGTACTTATATCTTTCTCAGAAAGAATAGAAAATTTCTCCATCTTATCCTTCATCCTACCTGTAGCTGATATCAGGTATATACAAAGAAAACTCTATACTAATATCTATCTAATTTGCACTTACATAAATTTGCATTTGTTTAACTGAGAGGCATTCTTTATCACTCCTTTCATGCACTGATTTACACACTGTTTTCCAGTGCCTTGAAGTATTTACTCAAACCTTCCAACTTTATTGAGGGCTCTATATTGAAGTTATCCGTGATCACCTTCAAGTTATCTTCCAACTATTATAAATTGCTTGCAAACTTGGTTTTGTGCTAATAGATGTCACTGCATAGTATTTTCCAAAGAAAATTTTTTTTACATAGGATCCAAAGAGCAAAAGCAGTGACTAGGACCACTAAAAATGAAGGAAGAGCTAAAGGAACACCGTATTTAACTATTCTTCCTTAATCCAAAACCTCTGGATCATAAACTATCCTATTCTTCTGCTCCAATTTTGTACTTCGTTACTACTTGGTGGCACTCAGTGATCATTCAGGCTAAGATATAAAAAGGAGCAATGCCATTTACGGTATCTATACATTTGCAGCAGAATCTGAGGATGAATGAGGAAGGGGCTTTACAGCAACTAGCATGCTAGAAACTAGTAATCAAAAGGGAAACATAATCTCAAATCCTAGACCTTGCTTAAAGTTTTGATGTCTTAGGCTATATCTACATAAACATCTAATCAAGCACAGTAGGAGCAGTTGATTCTAAGATTTTGACATCCACAGAGTAACCATTTCACGTGCTTTTCTAGCTCTGTTTTCTTTGATTTTCAATTCCTTGATCAATTCTTTGATTTTCCCCTTTCTTTTTTTCAGCATTTTGGGGAATCTAGCTATTGACAAGGCAGAAGTCCTAAATTGGTTGTGAGAAAAATTAATGGAAAATAAAAGTTAAAAAATTTAGAAACATTATTCAAAGTTCTTATTTTATCAGCAAGACTTCACCAAGAATACTATGTTCAGTTGTTATCAACCCTGTCTGAAAACAAATGAGCTCAGACTAGAAGATGTACAGGGAAGCATAATTATGTCACTGGGAGAATGGAGGTTCCCACTTATGGAAACAGATAGAAGAACCAACTATGTTTAGCCAGGCAAAACAAAGCCAAGCAGGGAAATGATCGTCTCTACAAATAGATCAGACAGGCAAACACTAGCATGGGCACAGTTCTTAGAGCTTAAGAACAATGTTGACACAGAACCAGTGGGCATATCCCACCTATGAATACATTTACAACAGAAACTACCAGATGCCATAGACATCAGAGGAGTGAGGCTATGGAATAAGTTTCTATCAGAGTAATAGGTATCCACCTTCACGGTTACAGGATGACACATAAGACTGGATGATGTCATTGCCTAAAAGGCAGGTGCTACAGGTAGTCGCCTGCATTGTCACACGATTCTGGCAGAAAGGTACCTCCTCAGCAATGTGTGATCCAGAGGGATAGCTTGTAAAGAGAGAACACTAGATTAAATCCATCTGCCTCCTAAGAGTCAGCATAGTGCTGTGGCCCTTCTGTTGTCTCAGGACTGATGTGAGGAAGGCTGATTTGCCTGCTGTTTATTTTGAACCTAGGATCTGACCCTTGTTTTGTGGCTTGTTTCCCACCAATTGCATTGATGTTGTTAGTCCTTCCTGAAGTATTGCATTCTGGAAGTGAACCCCTGAACCTGACTGTGCAGTGCTATTGCATTCTCTATTAATAAAAGGACATAATTTGGCATTTGGGTGAACTCCGTAAGAGCTCTGAGAAAAATATTGTGATTAACTATTACATATCAAATTGTATGACGTGAATGGCTTTTGGTTATGTTATACATAATAAAGAGGAGAAATAATTGTGAGCAGAAGTAATATCACAGAAGGCTGAAATGTGACTATGTAGCACACAGAATTAATAAGTATTTCCTGAAATTGATTACCTACCCTCTTAATCTACTTAGGGTAACGAGAATAATTATCAGTACCTTTATAAGTTCCTGTCAAAATACCATATTTTATGGAACAGATTATATATATATATTAGTACTGAGGGTTACAACGATATCTGCTACCCAGTCTGTAGTTTTTATCCATGGTTATGCTTTTAGGTGGTTTTTATTTTATAGAACTTATTATGCTTTTTATTTTATGGAATAACTAAAACCAGATGGAAAGAGTCATTAACACTGAAGTATCTTTAACTGCAGAAAGTTTGATCCTGCCTCTGTTTATGCAGTCGAGGAGACTAGCCTTGACACAGCAAGAAGGGCCAGAGCCACAAGATGCAATCTGAGCTGTTCAGAATGACTTCTTAGCACACCAGCGTGTTTTGTCACTCATTCACGCAACTGCTAAGGAGTGGCCTATCTGGGTCTGATGATGCTGTGCTTCCATAAAACATGTATTCTTGGATATTGCAAAATAGGTGGATGTGCTCCAGCTGATCAGCAGCTCTCCAGCTCTCTCCAGGTAGCCTGGGCCAAAAAGAAGAAGGACAAGTGATATCCAGCTGAAAGATCAGGAACAAGAATAAGAACTCATTTTCCTTTTTAATAGGATGTTTTACATAGAAACAAAGTTCCTGAATAATTTTTCATTTAATCATGTTTTAAGTTATATTAATTTTGAGAGTAAAGTTATTTTAATTACGTTTGACAAAAAAAAAACTTGCTAGTGTGTATATTGCATGGGTGTGTGCATGCTTCTGGCATATTAAAAAATGTTGTTTGTAGAGCTGTGGAACTTCTTGTGACAAGATGCTAAGCAAACAAGTTGATGTGGAGGAGAAATCCACTGAAGACTTCTAGATCAGTAGAAGTTTCTGGTATTTATTATGCCTCAAACCATCAGATTTTAGACGCAAACTAGGAAATGCATGGAAGAGGAATAAATGAGTACTACACACGACTGGTCTTACTTTTTCATTCTTTCCGAGCAAGGTGTGTGCAAAAGTTAGTGAAGCGAGTTGAGACCAAAGCATGACAAGGTTTTTCACTCAGGCCCCACACTATGAAGGATTAAAAAAATTATATCCCTTAGGAATAGCCAGGTGAAGTTAAACAGTGTTTGAGTAATGTCTTCTTCCTCACTACAAGGCCTACTAGTTTCATTTTATTCTTACCTTACCTTCAGTCAGAGCAGAGGGCAGAGCCCAAAGAAAAAGAATTCCATCCCAAATCCATGCTGCCTCGAGAAAGTCATTTGTGGAAAGTAGATGGCAAACCAATCAAAATGTCTCATCAGCAAAATTAGTATTTATGAAATTAGTGATGGAGCAGAACTGGCAGAGTGATTGCATTATAAACACTCAAAATGTAGGGGGAGGGAACAGAGATTTTGCTCATTTTCCCTCCCACTGCTAAAGCACTGTATTTAATTGACTTACAATTTTTCCCCTAATATATTTCTTTATGAAACCTGCCTTGAGCAACGGATACATGATTGTTCACCGAGGGTTGTGCCTCATTTGTTCCTGTAGATTGTGCCTAATTAACGCTAACTTGTCTGTACATAAAAAGTACAATAGGCTGTCCTTTCCAATTTAATTCCGACAGTTTAATCGAATCTGTATTCTTTCAAAAATAATTAGATCATTTACACTTCATTAACATGTAATGTAATGTTGAGGCATTCATCATAATGATTTCTTATTTTTCTTGTGCAATATTATCTCCTCTAATGAAACTGTTAACACCATGCATGTCTTAATTAGCTTTATCATATCACTGACAATTTCAGAGCTACATTTTTACAAATGAAATTAAATTAGTTAAACAGGTATATTTGAAGAAGAATATGCTATATTAATGCAAAAATATTAGAAACAGACTTACCTTTATATACCATCTGTCCATTTCCATAATAATAATTTTTTTCCATCTGTGTCTTTCAGCAATGAGATGTCTCATGTGTGTGGGTCACTTTTCTCTTTCCTTATCCTAAACAAAGTGATGGTAGGCTTCTCTCAATTATATTAAGCCATCATAGGAAACACTGATATTAAGAAAACAGAGGCTGGAGCACAACCTCCCGCCTCATAATCAGGTCCCTTCTATTTTGGGAGTTCTTGTGCAGATCTTTGCATCCCACGTCCAAAAGCGTTGTTTGCGTAATAAGGTTTGAAAGGATTTGCTGCTCTACTTCATGGAGGATGTATTCACTGTATTCATGTTTGCAAACCTTGGCTGAAAATGAGTGGTGCAAGGGTCTAATCCTGCATATTGCTAAGAAGCCACAGCTCCTGTGGGCCTGGAAACCTCCATGTTAGCATACATCTTTCAACAAGTATTTACAAGCTATTCACATTCTGACAACATTCTTGCAACCTTGGATGTGTTTGTGAATGTTAATAGAAAACAAATTGCCATGAAGCATCTCCTGGAAGGTTCTGAGTACCCACAGACTCAAATGAAAGCCAGTGACAGTGTTGTGCTCAGTATTTTGTAGGAAGCATTCTGCACCTCCTGGATTAAGCTTCAAACTAGATGAAGGTCCTAAAATGTTTTAGAGACAGATAAGCTTCTTTCCCTCAACTCTCACAGTCTTGCCAACACAAGGAATGAGCCATATTCCTGTCTACTGCAGCTGAATGAATATTGTGAAGCAAAACAAAAATTGCAGGCAATCATTGGAATAAAATAAACAGATTTGTTGCTATCAATATTCATGATCTCTTTAATTTTGTTCTGCATGAACACTTGTACAAACAATTATTTATTCAAATAATTTCTCCTGAGAGTGAAAAATCTAACTATGTGAGTAAAGATTGCAAACTTGGGAGGAAATTCACATGACTAATCCCATATTACATCCAAAAGTAGCCAGTGGCAAGCAGTAACCAAGACACAGATGATATATACGGATCACAAACAAACCATAGGTAGGAACATCAGATAACATTTTTGTTAAACAATTTTAAAGAAGAAACAATTCTGTATATATGCCAGCCCATCTGAGAATGATCTATCAGCAAGCTAGAAGGCTAAATTTATCAAACTATTTGCTATAAATAAATTCACTAGCACTACTTCTACTCGCTTTGCAAATCTGAAGCAGAGATAATTGTATTCATTTCTCTTTATTTATGTACTGTCAAAGGTTCTTGTAAAAAGTCTGTTGAACCACTACTGATAAAATTGATAATGATAGTATCTTTGAGTCCCAGAGGTCTCATCAGCATTTTAAAACAAAATGCTACAGGTCAGTTTTAATAAATTTTAAGGCACCTTACTAAAATCCATAGACATAATACAGAACAAAAATCAAATTCTGACCCTTTCATGCTAACTTGCAATAGCTTTTAATTTCCCTAGTCCTATTTTACATTGTACGGAATTATAGTAGGTACTGAACCCTTATACAGTACATTGATATTTTTTTTTGATCCTCTCTTACTAACATTTTGACTGTTGATTTTCTAATTTCTTGATGCTTTTTCTTTTTTTAAATAGTAATGAAGGCTTATAAATGCAGTAGCAGAATGTCAGGGAAACAGTCCTTCGCCTACTTTTTCAACTTTAAGCATGTTAATAAAATTTAAAAAACAAACAACCAAACAAACAAAAAAAAACCCTGCTCATTACAAAATTAGCAAATACTAGGTTTCGGGTTTTGTTTATGAGTTAGATTCTTTTTTCTTTTCCCTAAGAAGCTTGAGAATGTGGAGTTTTAAGAGGATTCAGGAAAACACTAAGTCAAGAGGGATATTTGTTGGTGTCTTCAAATAGAACCATAACGTTACCAGAAGTGCTCCAATGTCTCCTGATTATATGTGAAAACTGGCAAGGCAGCTGGGGTTGACAGAATC
>VZRE01011564.1:0-69450 GCA_013396775.1 Cephalopterus ornatus
GGAAAATTGGGCCATTTTCTTCCCTCTTTCCTGTTCCTCAGACAAGGCAAACTAGGTTTCTGCAGTGATTGTTTCTCATTTAATCTGTCCTGGTTCCTAAAGCTTTAATTAGGGCCCTACTGGGATCTTATATGATGCTCTCAGACAGTCACTTCCATTCAGACCAAAAAAAGTGCTGAAATGAGGGAACTCAGAGCTGAAATCCCATCAGGTTTCAGCCAAAGGACCAGAGAAGGGAATCCTTCTTCGTAAGAGACTAACTGTAGTGGGTGTCTGCCAGAGAAAGCCACGTCCTGCCTGCAAAGGGGGCATGGCCAGTGCTGTGTGATGGATGTCTTCAGAGTAAAGAGAGCCCCTGGCTGAGCCAGACTCAGACCCAGAAGATGACGGACTCTGTGGAACAGGGAATAATTCAAGGCTAGAAAGGACCTTTCAGACCACTCTGAGCTGCTGCACTGCCCGTAGCAGGAATTCACAGTCACTACTTCTCACATAAACCATCGCCAGAACTTCTTTCTACGTCCATTTTTGACCAGGGGACAGCCCACAGTCCCTTTGGGGTGAGGAATGCAGTGGCTCCTTTTACAGGTTATTCTGATAGTCTCAAAATGAGTCTTGAAAATTATTACCCTGTATTTCTTATTTGCATTTTATTATGTTCACGTCCAGGAAGCGGCAACTTTGCTTTGCCATAAGAGAAGCATGAGCAGGACACACTGCAGTGTTGTATCCTATTCATTAGTCCCTTTAAAGGCATGATTGTCCAAATTTTATGCCATCTACAGCTTTGATTCTGATAATTAAGTCTTGAAAGAACCTTGAGATGTGCTACCATGCAGTGCCAAGCCTCAGTCCTGCCTGGGCTCTTCTGATGTGAATCTAACCTGCTGTGAGATCCCTCCAGTCTCTCCCAGGCCATTTCACCCAGTGTCCCATTAGGATATGATTCCCAGATCTTCATCTGAACCTTCCTTGATTTTATTGTAGAGCTTGCCATGGAGAAAACCACATTCCTTTCCTTTCTGGGCTGTTCTTTGGCAGATTGAAAGGTGGTGTCATGCCCCCTCCTCAACGGATGAAACACTCCTAATTCCTCCACCTTTCCTCATGGACAGGGAGCCCTGGGATCACTCTCCTCTTGATTTTCTCTAATGGGTCCATCTAAATGTCATAACTGAGCTGAAGGCCTCGCATTGATCCATCAAATAGAAGAATTGCACTGAGATTAAGTAACCACAAACAAGGCCGCTGCAGTCAATCTTCCCTCCGCGGAGGCATCAGGAGGGTGAACTGTCAGCTAAAATATCTCTGACCATTTTAAAACCCAAAGAGATACATATTTCCATCTTCATAACCAGCCTTGCATGATGCATCCAAGCTCCTGTTTATTAGCCTGGCAAGAGCAATCTCCTGCAGTCCCAACAAATGTAAAACAGACTGCCTTTTCTTTCTTTCTTTTTTTTCTTTGTTTTCTTTTTTTTTTCCCTTTCCTTTTTTTCCCCCTTTTCATAAAAGCAATAAGCCTTGAATAATCTCAACATCACCATTGGCTTTATTGGTTAATCAAAAGCCTTTTTTCCCCTTCTGAACTCAAGCCAAGCTCTTAACTTCATATTTAATGGGCAGATATTTTCTCCAAATGCTCTTTTTTCATTCCCATAAGCTAACTATGCTATGGATAATGGCTCCTTTTTCCTGTTGAAGTGGGCTCTTCATCTACCTATAGGTTCCAGTTGATATAAATCCCTCCTTTTCAAGATGTGCAGACAGACAATATTCCAAAGTGGGAGACAGGCTTCATCTGTCCTTGAAACCTCTCCCTTGGCTGTTTTTCTTTTGTTTTTGCTCAGCCCATATGAGAAACTTAAGATTGTTACCTTTAAACTATTTTTTATATATATATACATATTTATTTTATTGTTTATTTCATATACACATCGTTGTTGTTTATTTATTTATTTTATATTATTTATGTTTTCTGCCTAAGTCCCAGTGAATATCCTTCACCAGGCCTGAAAAGACCTCACACTACCAAGTTCCATCCTTCTTGGGAAGGAGAGGACATTCCAAAAGACCCCTCTGCCACTCGAGGTGGGCACCAGCACCACAGTGGGTGGGTTCCCAGTGGGTGCCAACACCACACAGTGGGCCCTCAGAGCAGCATTTTAGAACAGAGCAGGATAAAACAGAAGTGTCAGGGAACAGCTCTTCCAGACAGACATTCCCAACAAACAAATTCCAACCCAGTCTGTGCTGGGCGTGGAGTTACCAGGAGGAAGGGGTTGGATAAGGGACCTTCATCCAAGTGCAGGGTCCTCACTCAGCTCCTTGCACCAGTTCCTTTTACTCCCTTATCCCACTGTCCAGCCAAAGCCACCCACACATCTGTCCAAACACACAAGGAAAATCCCTGGGACCTCCTTAACAAGAGAATTCCAGGGACAGATCCACCAGCCTGGAGAGCAGTGTCACTGCTGTGCTGTCTGCACAGAGCACATCAGCCACCAAACTTGATCTGCCTGAACCCCATCCTGGGAATTCTGGGCTCCAAACTGTCTGACTCAGGCTTTCACAGGCAAACTAGCAATGGGAGTATCTGCGCTTTAGGTGGCTTCAGAAGCACCAGCCTTCTGCAAAAGAGCACTTCATAAATGAATGTTTTTCACTCAGAGATTATTTTTTTCATCTCCTGCGCTTGTGTTTTTTCTGAGCTCATTACTGGCTTGGCTGTTAATCCCTTCCACGACTCTATCCCTCATCTTCAGGGGCAGTTTAACAGTCCCTCTGCCTGTGAAAGGGCCTTCAGATCTGGGATCACAAAGCATTAATTATGGATCTGCAGTATCAACTCCGTGCCACTTGCCACATTCACAAGCTGCCAGAAATCAATGGGCAGTTTGTGAGAACTGCTGGCTGTGATTTAAGGCTCCTTCACAAGGAGGAGTTGGGAAGCCTCTGCAGGACTTTTGGGAGAGAGGTCTGGTGCATGGGAGGTCACTGATGGCTTGTGACAGTGTTATTTGGAGGGAAAACCAGGTCAGCTCAGTTGTGGGGTTGTCTTTTCCCTTGAGCATCCAGGGATGAGCAAACAGTTGGATCTGACCCCAGGCAGCAGCCTACTAGCCCTGTGAAAGTGTGGTTTCACAAAACCTCCTGAACTGGTCTTAAAATGCCTTGACCTTGCCCCTTCCTCACTCAAACCTCATCCTTGGTGTCGGTCTGGCTCTCGCACAACAGCTCAGTGTTCCACTGCAGGTCTCTAAAGGGGAATAAAATATACCCAACCAGGAAAACCACCTGGCTTTCAGGCAGGTTAATGTCTTGAACTGGTCCAGCACATGGCCAGACAAACACTCGCACCAGATCAGATGGAAGGCAACCTGTTGATATTTTTTATTATTATTTAATGTTGTTCTGTCCCAGTGCTGCCTGGAGTCCTCACACAGCTCCTCCTGCCTTGTGCAAAACGCTGCCCAAACCCGTCCCAAACTCCCATTCCAGCTCTCCAAGGCAGCTCCCCGCCCTCGCAGATGGGAAAGGCTTTTACAGCACGTGCATGGCCAGATAAAAAAACTAATGGTGAACTCAGGACCAGAAACCAAGTCTCCTGTGTCCCCAGCATCTTCCTCCTCCTCCCGAGGTCGGTGGCAGTGGGTCCCATCACAGTGGCAGCCGAGAGCAGTGTGAAGGTGGCTGGTGGAAGAAGGTGCTGGATGGCGGTGGGAGGTGCTCTCTGGGCTCTGCCTGACAGAGCTACTTGCAGAGCACAAACCTTAAAGGACTTGGGACAACCTGAGCGCACGGTGCAGTCAGACCAAACCCAGAGGGTGTTGCTGCCCTCTCCTGCTGAATCAGGGACCCACCTTCCTCCTTGCCAAAGCCGAGGTGCCGCTGGAGCAGGGGCTTGGTCACAGATGTTCATGTGCCTTTGCTGTGAAGCTCCCGAATGTAACATTTCTCCAAAGTCTGCTCCACACAAAGCCACAACAATGCCTTAGTTAAGCATCTAGGGGAAAAGCAGGGGGCAAAGGACAGGAACCCCTTGGGTACGTCCTGAAAAAAGGTGGAATTCTACTGCAAAAAGCTCCGTTTGATGGAGTCTTTGCTTGTAACGAGGAAGCAACGTCCCACCTCCTGTCCAGCCTGGCTTTCTCCTCACCACAGCTTTGTAGTGAGGTCCCTGGGACAGGTCCGAGAGCCTTCTGCGTGTCGCCAGTCGATGTGCCCCAAGGAAGGGCCGGGATGCTCCAGGAGGAGGCTGAATTCCTGGGTGGGGGAAGCCACCGCCTTGCGCCTGGCTGTGCTCTGCGCAGCACGTTGCTGCCACCGTGAGTCCGGAGGCATGGACTGTATACAGGGGACAGAGGCACCAGGACACCTGTGAAAAGGTTCCAAATGATCCCCTGGAGCAGGGACTGCATTCCCCTCATCCATGGGATAAGGAGCTGCAAGAGGAACCCTGCTCTAAATCCAAAGGATGCAGGTCTGCCCATCAGCTCTGCCCGTGTCCTCCCTAACGCAGGCTCTGGACCACCCTGACCTGTTTTAAATGTCCCAAAAAACAATGGAGGCGGTCCCACAGTTCAGGAGAGACCTCTAGGTACACAATTCCGGTATCCCACTGTTTCTCCAAAGAGTCTTGCTGTGTTCTTGAGGAGGGAGAAATCCCTGTGAGGAAGAGCTTTCCCAGACCTTCACACACACAGGGTTCTCTTCTCCACTGTCCCCTCCTGTTTGTCACTGTCTCTCCCTCTGAGGACAGTGTCTGTGATGGAGCACAAGGGTCCAGCTCCCATGGTGGAATCCAGAGCCTCTGAAAGAGAAAGACACCATGAATTCCCCTGATTTAAAACAATTTAAAAACGCCTTTGGACAAGGCACAGTCTCTGACAGTGAGCTAGAAAGGAAATCAGAAAAGCCTGGAGTATTTTTTTCTCCTTTTAACAGCATTACTTCAATATATGGGATTTTTTTTCTTTGCCTTTTTAATCCTGAGGAAGAGCAGGATGGCAGGAAGCTTTTCCTTCGCTGGGGAAATGTTCCTCTGGGAGGTTAAAGGCAGAAGCTCCTGATAACTGCATAACCCTTAACAAAGAGCCTGTTGTAGCAAAATGCTTCTCCTCTCAACCATCCAACAGGCATTTCAGCTACATGCAGGTAAATGAAGAGTGCAAATTAAACCAGGGCTAAGAAAAAAGTCCTCCATCCTTAAATATTAGTCCCTTCACACTTCTCAGTGTTCAGTATTGCAGCCCCATCAGTTTTCCAGTCACCCGTGTTATCTCCAGGGGTGTGAGGCACATACAAACAGGACAGGAGAGATCAAAATTATTCCTAATACAGAAGGCAAATGGGGAGAAAATCATAACCTTTCACATCAGTCTCAGATATTGTAAGAAAGCAGCGAAAAGGATTTAATTCAGTTCTGCTTTTCCTTCAGAAACAGCCCTTAAACATAAGCACTACCTGTGCTGATTTACCTGGGAACATCAATTAAGCCACTGATTTGCTGTTTGCCTATTAATCCAATTACTTCATTAGACAGAAGGGTTTAGTGAGGGAGCCTTGAGAGGTTCAGTACAGATAAGCCTGGAAAAGCTCAAACACATTAATGACATGCACCCAATGTTCAGGAGACAGCTGCTGGGGGAAAGCCTCCAACCTGGAACCAGCACAGAGCTGGGGCTGGTGGCTCTGCAGGGAAGTGAACATTCCCTAGTGAGCTCTAAAAGGATTCCTCAGGTCTTCTCTCCACCCTCTTACTTGGATATTCCCTATTTACCTATGGAAACCTCCAAGTAAACCACCACTCTGGTTCCTACCAGAGCATCATCTCGGGGTCACGCTTTCTGAGGCATTTAAAGACAATGTCACCAGCTCTGATGGCTGATGGCTCTTGTGGCTTTCTGAAAGCCTCTGCTACTGGAGTTAGGTGGATGTTTGCAGACTTTTAGATCTATTTTTTTTTTCTCTTCAAGTTTTTGGCTTCAAGTTTGTGGTTATAGAATCATAGAATGGTTTGGATTGGAGAGGACCTTAAAGATCGTCCAGTTCCAAGCCCCTGCCATGGGCAGGGACATCTTCCACTAGATCAGGTTGCTCCAAGCCCCATCCAGGTTGGTCTTGAACACTTCCAAGGATGGGGCAGCCACAGCTTCTATGGGAAACCTCTTCCAGTGCCTCACCACCCTCTGAGTAAAGAATTTATTCCTAATATCTAATCGAAACGTTCCCTTTTTCAGTTTAAAACCCTTGTCCCTTGTCCTGTGACTATTTGTCCATATAAAATTCCCCGCTCCCTCCCCTTTAAAAGCCTCTCTAAGGTACTGGAGGTTCACAGTGAGATCTCCCTGGAGCCTTTTCTCCATGCTAAAAAACCCCAGCTCTTTCAGTCTGTTATGGTGAAAAGGCTGGGAATTTCAACATTTGTGTGTTAAAGATCAGTTATCAAGCACTGATAATTTGCTGGCTTCTGGAGGAGAGGATGCCGAGCACTTCCTCTCCTTTAGCCGTAAATCCTGCTGCTCCCACCAAAATCACAGAGTGTCACTGGATTCCTTCCCTCCCACACATGAGACTTGGAGTCCACTGCCACAAAGGGGTTCCTGGCCAAGACACTGCTCAGGAGATCCTGGATCAGCTCCCTCAGGCCCCATGACAAGGAAATTGCCTGCCTGGACGCATTAGGGCTTCTTTGATCCCAGCAGCCCAGCATCCTTCTCCCACCTTACAAAGCACCTGGCAAAACATCCCTGCTAGTACAACACGGATCTGGTGTCCCAGCTGTGTCCGACACGGGGTCCCAGAACAGGAAAGAGGCTCTAAATATGGGTGGGAAGAGGGGGTAGGGACATGGGGGGTTGTCCCCTTCAGGGCATGAGACTGGACTGCCTTTGAAAGTCAACCTGAGCAGCTGTTTAGCTCAGGCAGCCAATTTTTCCCTCTTGCTTGCACTTTCACAGAGTGCTTGGTCTGTCTCTGCAGAGAGCTTTTATTGCTGAGATGGTTCCTTCAGCCTTGTCTCAATTTGCTTTTAGACTAACAAGCAGTGTAGCTGCAAATTAAAAAGATGGAAAACAACAATAACCAAAGCTCTGCCTCTCTCCCCAGCCCTCTCCCCCCACCCCCCCTCCAAGAGGACGCTGAAAGATTGAGAAGTGAGTCATTGAAAGATCATTCCAGGTCACAGAGACCTTTTCCTAATGCACTGTGAATAGAGGAAGGAAGGGTTTGTGATTGCAGTGCTGGGCAGGGACCTGGGCTCAGATCCCCACTTGGCCACAGGCTCACAGCGTATTTTGCATCTATTAATTACACAACTCCAGGGGATAAATTTTTACAAAATGGGTAAATGATTCCCCTCCTTCCTGTCTGGCTGCTCTATGTAGAAGGTCGTGTCTTCGGGGCACAGATTGCCTTTTTTTGGGGAGAGTACAACACCAAAATACCCAGGCTGTGTCCATCAGCAGGCTGTAAATCACAGCCACAATGAATAGTGTGAACTACAAGAGCATAAAACACCCTTCCCTGGCCCAAAACCACCATTCTTTATAATTTCAGCCAAAAGAAATTTCACTTTTTGGCATCAGCCATTTCCGACTGCAGTCTCCCAGGAACTGGGATTGTTGAACTATTTGTAGGAAGGGCTCTTTTCTGAGAGAGCACAATCCTGGTATCTCGAGCAGGATGGTTCTCTGAGCATGGACTTAGTTCTTCAAGTCTGGAACAGAAATCATGAGCTCAAGGAAAGATTCAGTTGGGATCTGTTTTTTGTAGAAAAGGGAGATAATTTGAAGCTACAAAATGTGAGTTCAAGTCAGTTCTCCATCCTTGCAGAACCAAGGGATGTGTTTTGGCCAAATGGAGGTGACCAAGGGAACACCACGATGGCAGCTGAGCATGAGATGGGTGTGAGCTGGACAGAGGAAGTGGAACTGCTTAGGAAAACATGAAGGGGGTTGACAGGTTAATGGGCAAGAGCGTGGAGTTAAAATATGAGGTGGCTGGGAAAAGCTCCTTAAACAGTCTCTTGGATACTTGGCTGTTTTCAAAGGGAAATGCTGGAAGCAGCTGTTCTTGGAGATGTTTTCAGCCTCAGGGAGACCAAATGCTCTAGGACACGCTGCGGGGAACATTTGCATTAGCTGGGAGGGACAGCTCTTTCCCATGTGTTATTTATCTGCTTTGCTCCTCTCCCACTAACACTTTCTCCCTTCTTGGCTTTGAATCCCAGTTGTGTAGAGAAATCTCCCCAGGGAGGTGAGTTCCACAACCCTCCACACCCCTCAGGAGTGGAGTTTCCAGAGCTGAGGCAGCGTGCTGAGCCTCAGCACAGCTCCTGGGCTGGGCCATGGACACTGCTGATGTATCTGCAGCCTCAGGAGTTCTCCATGTCACAGGACAGGCCAGAGAAGTGGAAGAACGAGAATCATAGAATGAGTTGGGTTGGGGGGGGACCTGAAATATCATTCCAACCTCCCTGCCATGGGCAGGGACACCTTCCACTAGACCACATTGCTCCAAGCCTCATCCAACCTGGCTTTGAACAATTCCAGGGATGGGGCAGCAACAGCTTCTCTGGGCAATCTCTGCCAGGGCCTCACCGCCCTCACATGGAAGAATTTCTTCCCAATATCTAATCTAACCCTGCCCTCTGCCAATTTAAAGCCATACCCCCTTATCCTGTCACTCCAAGCTCTTATCCCAAGTTCCTCTCCAGCTCTCTTGGAGCCCGTTTAGGCCCTGCAAGGGGCTCTCAGCTCTCCCTGGAGCCTTCTCTTCTCCAAGTGAACCTCCCCAGCTCTCCCAGCCTGGCTGCAGAGCAGAGTTGCTCCAGCCCTGTGATGAACTTAGTGCTCTTCTCTGGGCTTGTTCCAACAGGTCCGAGTCTTTCCTGTGTTGGGGGCCCCAGAGCTGGATGCAGAGATGCCTCTGAACGGGATCCTGATGATGACGCAAGAGAGAAAGGGAAACCTGGGGAACAGAAAACATCTGCAAACCTTTGCCTCTTCCTGTGCACACAGCCAGTGCTGTGCAGCCAACACACCCATTTCAGCATCTTCTCATGGGATTTGAACCCTGACTAACTCTTTGTTGGAGGAAGGAGCATCTTCATTTTTCTGGTGGGTTAAGTGAGACAGGGAGCACTGAACTCATGTTCAGAGAGAGCTTCACCCTCTCTCCAAATCTCAGCAGCAAATAGGATCAGCAAACAGAGCTTTAAAGGGACTTATCAATATTATCTACACCATCCCCTCTGCTCAAAGCCAAGACCCTCTATGCCCCTGTTATTCCCAGCTATTCCCAATATCCGTTGTTTATTGCTTTTAGAAGACCCAGTGCGAAAAGCCTCTAATTCTGCATTTTTCCCCCTATTCTTGAATTTTAATTAAGTTAGATGAGCAGCGGGTACATTTCCTCTCACCTTTGCTTTTCCTTATCCTTCTTGAGGACAGAAAAAAAACAAGGAGAGACGCAGAGTTGTTTTAATTGTCCAAAGATGCCACTGACAAATTGCTTAGTTTCCACTGCCTCTCAGTTTCACTGCTGTTGGGTTTGTTTTTTTCCTACAGAAGAAAAGGCCGTGCCAGAGGAATATTTATGAGCCTGCACAATGGGGAAATGGCTTGTAAAAGTATCTACAGCAAAGCACAGCACAGACATGTCTATTTGCTAAGGAGCAGGACCAAGTTAGTGAATCTCAGGAGCCACTGATGTATGCAGTAATAGAGTGAAATCAAGCTCCAGAATAAAATGTGCAGTCAGGCAGAGACCAGAATGAAATGCCATTGCGGGATACAAATGAAAAATTATCAAAGGATAAAATGAAACCCATCAAAACACAATGTCCTTCACTTTGTTGTTTTTATTCTAATTCAGAAACATTCGAGTTTCATCTCCAGCCAGGCCCTAAACAGAGGCAGGCTCGCGTGTTGTGTTTCAGGCGTTCTTTCCTCGCTCTTTTGTTCTCCTATTTTTCATTTTAATTCAATTTTTTTTTTAAGTGAATCCTAAAAAGGAAGAAAGTTCTGCCTTTGTTTCTAATCTGAGCAGTTTGCCCTTTGCCTGCAGGCTCAGCCCCCAAACCCCAACCACATTCAGACCTTGCTCTCTGACCTCCCAAACCCCAGTGTTTTCGCCTTGAGCATCCTTATGTTAAGCCCAGAGCCTGGCTTGGGACAAGAGGGGCTGTGTAAGAGAGATATCCAGGCTTTCTTTGCTGAGAGGAGAATCCACCTGGTCCCTATTCTCTGCTTTCTCCTCTGCCCTCCATCAGGACAATGTTTAAAAGTGTAATTGCACAGTTTTAAACACTCCAACTGTTTCTCCCTTTGTCATGGATAACAGCTGCTGAATGACCAAGCTCTGCTCTGAGAAATCCCTGCACCCTCGAAGGGACTTGCAGAGAGGAAAGGAGTGGCTTTTTATACCATTATGCAGTGGCTTTTTAACCCATTCTGCAGCAATTAGATTGAATCCTTTATTGAGGCCCAGGGTTTCCAGGACTGGAGACCAGTCTTGTAGCACTAACAGACACTGCTGCTGCCTCCCTGGGGCAAGGAGAGGAGAATTAGCTGTGTTGTACTAACAAGTTATTTGCTAGAGGTGATTTAACTAATCAAGCACATTCAGAAGATGCAGATGTCCTTTTCCCTGCCTGTGCATCACCCAGGATGTGGGCTCAGTGCAAGCCATGCTTGAAATGTTGGCAAGCAGCTCTGGAGTCGCGGTTTGGGTGATTTTCAAAGGTATTTGGGTGATTTTCAAAGATATTTGGGTCTGTGGTGCAAATGTTACCTGCTGCAATGTGTTGCTGCATGTGCCGTTCCTTAAGACGGCCCTGGGTGCTGGATGGCAGCAGGGTTTCAAGGGTATGGCTCTGCACCCTCGGCTGTGCTGATCTGCTGGGTCACCGGGAAGACAGTCACCACTGGGGTTTTGCAGGGATATGTTATGTGGGAATTTCTGGCAGCAGTTTGTCCATGGGCATTATCAGATGGGAGGAGACAGAGATCGTTAGGGCAGAGCCCTGGTGGGACAAACCCCAAAAGAGTGGGTCTGGTTGAGCAAAACCAAAGAGATTTTAGAGATTTAGGGGGTAGATTTGGATTAGATATTAGGAAGAAATTCTTTACTGTGAGGGTGGTGAGGCCCTGGCAGAGGTGGCCCAGAGAAGCTGTGGCTGCCCCTGGATCCCTGGAAGTGTCCAAGGCCAGGTTGGACGGGGCTTGGAGTAATGTGGGATAGTGGAAGGTGTCCCTGCCCATGGCAGGGGCTGGAACAAGGTTGCCAAGGAAGGTCTAGAATCAAAACCACTACACACAGAGAAACATTAAAAGGCTCCGATCAGCACATCTTGTTGCAGCTGTAACTCATGCCAGTCATGCTACAACTCGTCACAGAAAATCCCAGTTGAAATCAAGGGTTACAATACATGGAGTTTTTCCCCATCAAGGTTTTGCCCTCGGGGCATTCAGAAACATCATCCCAGAAAGTTCCCAATGGCCACCGCTCTTAAAACATACTTCATATATTATTTTTTCATAGTAATTTCTTTGCTCTTCGAGCTGAGACATTCAGATATTCTGCTCTCTTTGACCACACAGATCATTTCAAGCACATATTATTGCGTTGCTATGGTTATATTAGGATTGCAGTTTGCCTTTGTGTTTGATTCAAACCCAAAATGAGTTCTTCCTACATAACCAGTTTTCTAATATATAGATATCACAATTGTGGGTTGCTTTTTATTTTTTATTTTTTTTGTTAGCCAATACCAAACATCATTTCAGCACTTCTATGTAATAGGAGGGCTGATGAGCCCCAGTCAATGCAAAATTCAATTCATTCTCTGAAGGAAATTTTGTAATAGGTTAAAATTTACCTGCTTAACTTGAAGGTGAGTAAAATTAAAGAAGATGAATGCTGTTTGAAGCACAGAAAATATGATATTTCCAAGAGAACACACTCTTGCAAGAGTACGTAAGGTGAATGGGGAACACTTGTTGCAAAAAAGGGTGGTCAAACTATTCAAACCCTTTTTATTTTGGGTTTCTTTCTTAATTAACACAAGTCCCAGCATTGGATTTGGGAGAAAGACCAATTTTTGTCAGAGATTCAAAACGCTGTCCTTTCCTGCCAAGGTGAAAATACTCACAGAGCGTAGCTGTGAGACTCCTGTAAACATACTGGGGAAAAAAGCTCAAGGAAAATGTGATTTGGCAAACCCAAAAACCCAAAATACATCTAAGAGAAAGATGCCGATAAAAACCTTGAACTCTTTAACAGTCAGGCTTAAAATTAAGGATACAAGAGCAAATTTTAAGCACCTTTCTTGTACATCATCTTGGCGAGGGAAGGGAATACAGCAGCCTCACCACTGACAGTTGTTGCCCATCCCAAAACCTTCCCCATTGCCTGGACAGCACCCTCCCCTCAGGAAGAGGAGATGCAAGGACATCCTGTTCCATCTGAAGGGAGCTCCTTATCCACTGGTTGCTGGTGGTCCCACCACCAGCCTGAGTCCATCAGCGGGGCTATTCCATCCCAGGGTTTTTGGAGGCTTGGGAGGGTCTTGGGGGCTCCTGTTCATGCTCGAGGGTGGTGAGGCCCTGGCACAGGTTGCCCAAAGAAGCTGTGGCTGCCCCATCCCTGGAAGTGGCCAAGGCCAGGTTGGACAGGGCTTGGAGCAACATGGTGTAGTGGAAAGTGTCCCTGCCCATGGCAGGGGCTGGAACTGGATGATCTTCAAGGTCCCTTCCAACCCAAACCATTCTGGGATTCTGTGGTGACTGGTACAGTGCAAAACCCCAGTACCCCTTCTCCTCTACCATTGCGGCTCTGGGGCGCTCAATTCCAACATGTCCCATCCCAGCCTCCCTCAAGGCCCTCTTTTGGGAACAATGGAGATATAAAATAGGGGGAATCAGCGCAGGAGGCACGGAGCAAGGCAGTGCTGCTTTATTCCTCCCCCTCCTCCTTCTCAGTCAGGAATACATGAGCACAGACTCACTCACGGGCTTCTCCTGCCCTCAGCTGGCTGCTTACCGCAAGTGCCCAGTTTCCAAAACCTCGGCGATCTCAGTCGGCTCGGTTTGGGTGAAGAAATCACCTCAGCATCACTCAGGGACTGTCTGATGCCGTCCCTCCCTCCAAACGTGATGAACAGAGACACAACCAGCGCTGGGAGCATCGCAGCGGAGAAAAGGTGAGCTCTCTGTGACCTGGGTAAACTCTTAATTACAGAGTCACACTTGGCAGGGAAAGCACTGGAAATGCAGAAAGAACTTTTAAGACAGAGGTTTGATTTGTAAAACGTCGATGGTAAACAGGGGAAGAAGTGATTTACCCAGGATAAGGGTGGTGTGTAGTGTGGGATCCCTGGAGGGCGCAGGATCAACTCCTAGGCAAGAGGAAGGCAAAAGTTCCTGCCATAAAACAGGATGTTTAATGAGGTGAGTTACTCTGGCATTGGAATCACAGAATCATAGAATATCCTGAGTTGGAGGGGACCCTCAAGGATCATCTAGTCCAACTCCTGGCCCCGTACAGGACAACCCCAGGAATACCACTCTGTGCCTGAGAGCATTGTCCAAATGCTCCTTGAGCTCTGGCACATTTGGTGGCATGACAACTTCCCTGGGGAGCCTGTCCAGTGCCCTCTGGATGAAAATCCTTTCCCTGATATCCAGCCTAAACCTCTTCTGACACAGGTCCAGCCGTTCCCTCAGGTAATATTACTCAGACCTTGAACACATTTACAGCTCTTATTTTTGTCACTTACACTGTTATTTAGTGTCACTGTGATGCTACAGGATTGAGAGGACATGGTGTACCCTCCCTGCTGGTTGCAGGTCCACATATAAATTAGTTTAATGACATAAAAGTAACTTTAAAATGTTTTTTTTTTAGAGCAGGTCCCTGGGAAAATGGAGTTTTGCCACGCGGAGTTGTTTAGAAAGCTTGCTAAATTAGGTTTCTGCACTAAAGCTTTGCGTGGGTTGTTTAGTAAAAGGAACCTGATAAACTTGACATAGCCAGAAATCAGCAGTTACTACATCTTCAAACAAGCACCTCAGGGTTCATTTGTTTTCCTCCCAGCTCTTGGGGCTCCCACGTCCCCCATGTGTGAAATGATGATGTTATTATGCTTCTCTTATGAGCATACCTGGGCTACCTGTGGAGACCTGACCTGGGTCTGCTCCTGAGCGTCTGCCATTTCTAAGGACTCTCACGCTTTCTCCAGATGTGCAGTGGATCATCCCTGGCTGATTCCTCATTTCTACGGAGGAGAACTGGTGGATTTTCCTCCTACATAGACCTTATCTGGATCAGACACAGATGGGTCTATGTATTTGGCTGAGCTGCTTGTTCACCCCTCTGACACCCCCAGGCACCTCTGCAAAGGAACACAGATATGTTGCTGTGTAAAAAGCAGCTGAGATCCCTCCTTCCAGCTTCCCAATCTGGGATTGTCACCAAGGAGAGGACAAAATTTATCGGTGTTTAAGGAGCTATGGGTTATAGCAGGAGCGGCTGCCATCAGTTTTCCTGCGAGTGTGTCACCTCTGAGGGCACCTCCCGTGGGAATGAACTGGAGATCTCCCAGCTGGAGGAGAAGGGAGGAAATTTAAAGGTGTCCCTGGGGAAAGCCTTGGTAGGAGGGGACTGCTAAGGAGGGGATAAAAGCTGCTCCACCTTGATAAGCAGCTGTCAAAATGCTGCCTGGGGTTGCTGTGAGCTTCTTCACGGTGGGGACAGGGAGCTGCTCAGTCACGCTGCCAGCAGGACCTGGACTGGTCAGGTGTCTATCACGGAGAGAGGGTCACTGTGGATGTGGAGAGGGAATCTGGCCTGGCTTCTCTCTGGTCATGCTCCCAGGAGGTAATATCAGACATGCAGGCAGCTAAGGATGCCTGAGAGACGACAGTGAAGACATTTGGGACCAACCCAAGCCTCAGCTCTCTCTGGCCTGGGCTTCTGCAGAGGGGGAATCACAGATGAGCTTTCTCCAAACTAGAGCTCTCTGAGAGCACTTTTCCTCAGGGTGGGGAGGCCCTGGCACAGGTTGCCCAGAGAAGCTGTGGCTGCCCCTGGATCCCTGGAAGTGTCCAAGGCCAGGTTGGACGGGGCTTGGAGATGGAGCTCATGGGACTTGGAACTAGGTACCTTTAAGGTCCCTCCCATCCCAAACCATCCTGTGGATTTTGGAGGTTTTTCTCATGTCTATTTTCAAGGGAGCAGTCTGCCCTCAGCAGTGCAAGTGGGAAAAACTCCAGCAGCATCATGAGGAATCCTCCCTCACTGCCCACCCAGATGGGGTCAAATGCAAAGAGCACAGGCACCGACAGATGGAATTATGGGGCAGAGGATGGCAGTGCCTTTACACAGCCCTGCCCTGTGTTGCACCTGCTATTGGAGTGGATGGAAACACAGTTAAACATTTCTCAGGGGACTCAGGAGAAAGAATAACTTCTGCAAGGAAGTCCTACAGCTCAAAACTTATTCCAGGGACAGGGGATGAATTGGTCCCAGAGCCCTGACGGTGCCCATGACACCTGCTGACAAACCTGAGCCAAGGTGGACATAAAAAGGTAGCAGGAGAGGCAGATGCTGCACAGCAAGTTCAATATCTTTGGGGACACAAGGTGGTAGCTGTAACCTTAGCAAATAGCCTCATCACAGGCACCTGCTGAGATGTGATCTTGCTTTGCTTTATGAAAGTCTTCCAGTGTGTTTTTGCTTGGTTGGTTTTCTGTTTGACTTGTGTTTGTTCGTGTTTTGGCATTTGTTATTTGTTGGTGTTGGTTTGGTGGGTATATTTTAGTTATTATTTATCTACTTTTATTTGACTAACACTAACTTGGAGATGTGTTTCTTTCCTAGACAAGCAACTGTGTGAAGTTTAGGAAAAGGATATCCCTTCGCTCACCTCTTCAGTCCCCAGTGCCTCTGCTGTGAACGCAAATGCGACCCAGGGAACGGCCTTCCAGAGTTTATATTTCCCCGGGAACCCCCTAAACTTGGGAAAGCCAGATGTTAGAAAGGGATGTTTCGTTAAAACTACCACGCGAGGGCAGCCTCTTCCACCTTCCCGTGTTAAAAATCCTCCCAAATCCAGGATAAAAGGCTCTTTGGTTTGTTTGAGTCCCCTTGGTGATAACATTGCTCTGGTGGTACTGGCTGATTTTCAACAAGAGATATGCAAACTCCTTTTATCTTAAAGGTCCCTTCCAACCTAAATGATCCCGTGATTCTATGAAATATTGTCCTATTATTAAAAAAAGTCACCACAGGTCTTCCAGAAAGGATGCCTGGCGCTATAGGAATAGTGCTTAAGGACAGTGTTACTATTCCCACACCTCAAATTGTTACCACTGAAAGCCTGGGGTCAATACAAACAGGATGATTGCCATGACTGACGAGTAGTGGTCCTGGGCAAGTCATCTCCGACAGGCACAAACCTGATTCTTTTGGCTCCTAGACCAAAAGCCACTATCTACAGCAGAGAAATAAAAGCCGATTTTGCTCCCCACATTTATCAGCTGCTGTTTGATGGAGTCCCTGATGGATGGGGACAGAAGATCTCACTGAAGGGTTAAATCACACACGTGTTTTGCCCAGGGTAGGGTCTTTTTCTGCTGAACCCTTGATTTGTCCGCTCACATCCCTGTGGAACTAGAAGACCTGCCTTCAAAAAGAGCCAGAGTGGTTTCTTTTAGTGGTTGTAGCACTGCTGCAATCCCACTGTGTCCAGGCTGGCAGCCCTGAGTGAGGATGCCAACCTTGCAGTCCCAATCTCTGGAGAGAGAAGGAATAGCAGTGACTGTCATTAAGTAAACTTGTTTTCATGAACAATCCTTACAGACTGGTCCCAGATTTCTCCCTGGGGTGCCTTTAAAGAGGCTGATGAAGTGTTATGCTTAAGCTCTGTGTATATGATTTGCCTCTGGAAGAATTCCTCCTCCACATCTCCAGAGAGAAAGGGGGTTTTCCCATGAACTGAGCCTTCATCTAGCAAAGCACTCATCATCCTCCCATGTTTGCCACAACCCAAACACAGCAGATCTGCCAAAAAACCAGAACCCAATCTGATGAACTGTCACAGTATCATTTGACAGCGTGTAGGAGCTGAATTTGTGCAGAAAATCAAGTTCTGAGCCTGATTCCCCAATGCCTCAGTTCTGCAGACTATCCCAGCAAGTCAATCAGGAAGATTATCAATGTACATCCACTTTGCTTGAACATGAGCAATTGCCTGAGTATCAGAGCAGTCGTGAATTTGGCACCAGCCTTAACATATTAAGCAAATTAAGAGCTGGGATAAAAATCATTATATCTGACAGAGCAATTTGTGCATCAGGAGATGGTGTGGTTTTAATTCGTTGGCAAGAAGGAGGGGGAAAGGGGGTGCATCCACTCCCTGCAAACCCAGAGATAACTGGGTGTGGTTTATTGTGGTGCCAACCCTTCCAAACGAGGAATAAATCATCAGGCAACTGCCACTGATAGATAAACATGCAAAAGAAGAATTGGCAGGGTTTTTTTTTTTGCAGAGAGATTCATCCTGTCATCCTGGCACCACACTGAGGGAAAATGAGACATGGGCTGAAAGCAGATTAGCTCAGGACACCCCA
The DNA here is from genome assembly GCA_013396775.1 of Cephalopterus ornatus. NCBI lineage: Eukaryota > Metazoa > Chordata > Aves > Passeriformes > Cotingidae > Cephalopterus > Cephalopterus ornatus. Next base: position 17,637 of record VZRE01011564.1, read on the forward strand.
GGAATGATTTGTTCAGGCTGAAAGAATGGCTGTGAAAGTCTCTCCTACCTGACATCCTCATGGCTCAACAGGACGGGCCCACAGCATGGAAAGACCTCCAGGGTAGGAGTAAAAGCTGAGAGATGGAGAGTTGATTATTAACATTTTCTTTGATCCAAACTGGGATCTCAAATGAGAGAAATAACACCTGATTTTCATCCTATCTACCCTTGGTCTGTGTGGGAGGACATTTATCAGTCTGGGATCACGGATTTCTAGAGTCACAGAATGGTTTAGGCTGGAAGGGACCTTAAAGATCATCTTGTTCCATCCCCTGTCATGGGCAGGGACACCTTCCACTATCCCAGGTTGCTCCAAGCCCCGTCCAACTTGGCCTTGGACACTTCCAGGGATCCAGGGGCAGCCACAGCTTCTCTGGGCCACCTGTGCCAGGGCCTCACCACCCTCACAGTAAAGAATTTCTTTCTAACATCTAATCTAAATTTTTCTCTTTTAGTTTACAAATGTTTCCCCTTGTCTTGTCACCATCTGCCTATACAAAGGCATTCTCCCTCTTTTTATAAGCCCCCTTTAAGTACTGGAGTGCCATGCTGAGGTCTCCCCAAAGTCTTCTCTATGCTGAACAACCCCAGTTCTCTCAGCCTGTCGAGATAAATTTTGCACCTTATTTTCAGCCTTTCGGAAGTAATTTTCTGCTTAAGACCTCTCTGTGTTCACAGGGGCTGCATCACACTGAATAGGTTCTGCAAGGTGGGACAGACCTCCCCCTCTAGTGAGCTGCAAAATTTGGAGTCGGGGGGAAACAAAGCGAATTCATGGGTTACTGTATCACCTTAATGAAGGACACAGAGGGCAATTCATAAACCTGCCCAACAGAGCAGCTTCTACGCATCTTATTTAATCTTCTGCCCTGTTTTTTATGCTGTCCCTTCAAGTCTGAGACCCCACTGGGGACAGCTTTCAGCCTACAGCGTCGTGATGGGAAATCTCTCTGAGGGCCAGTGCAGAAGTGTCCTCTGACAAAGAGGACACAGGAGGCTGCCACAGCGGCTCTCTTTGATTTAGGGGATAAAATAACCTAGAGCTTGCTCAGAGGTTAATGTTCTTCGTGGAGGGATGGCAAGCAGCACGAGGGCTTTGATGAAAGGTGTCTCAAAGCCTCTGCAGTACCAGGTGCTTTGAAGGGGGACAGTTGAGTCGGACAAGACACCAACAAGTTCAAATGAAGCTGCCCTGTGCGTTAGAGCTTCCTCTCAGCTAATGGGCATCTGAAAGGCCCGAGCTGCTCCTGCTTGGCCAGGGGTTTTCTCCTGCATTCAAGGCTTGTGAGGTATATAAAAGGGGAGGCAGGGAGGGCCAGGTACAGAGCAGCTGCTGAGATGTGGTGCCTTGGAAGGCAGAGGGCATGACCAGGGAGGATTGGCAGCCAGCTGTTTTCTTCAGTTCTGAACAATGACCTTGAACAGATTCAGTCCAGCTTTCTCAGATGGGCTGAGAGAGTTCAGTCTGGAGAAAAGAAGGCTTGAGGAAGACCTTAAAGCCCCTTTCAGTGCCTAAAGGGGCTCCAGGAGAGCTGGAGAGGGACTTCAGACAAGGGATGGAGGGACAGGACAAGGGCAAATGGCTTCAAACTGCCAGAGGGCAGGGTCAGATGGGATACTGGGAAGAAATTCTTGGCTGTGAGGGTGGTGAGGCCCTGGCACAGGCTGCCCAGAGAAGTTGTGGCTGTCCCATCCCTGGAAGTGTCCAAGGCCAGGTTAGATGGGGCTTGGAGCAACCTGGCATAGTGGAAGGTGTCCCTGCCCATGGCAAATGGGTGGAATGGGATAGTCTTTAAGGTCTCTTCCAAACCAAACCCTTCTGGAATTCTGTGATTCTCCAGCCATTTTCTTTCCTCCGTGTTTCATGTGACATAAATATCTAATTGAGAGCTTTGGGGTCTCTATGTTCACTATATATACACATGTAATAGCCTTGAAGGTGCTCTCACAAGCACAATAAATCCCTTTCACAAGAGGATGACATTGGCTGATGCTGTTCAAAAACACACTCCATTTATATTAAATTTCATTAATTTTTTGTTTTAAAAACTGCCTTTATATTTTGATACGAAACGTGCATCTAGGGCACATCCTGTCATTCCTCCTGGCCACAGTGAGGTCCATCCAGCCTCTTGTTCTTTCAGAGATCATTTCCCAGCAGCTGAGATCAGCTCAGTTCACATTCCTGCCTGGCACAATTAATCATGGTGTCAGGCTCGCCAGGGCAAAGCACTGCTTCACTCAGAAGTGAAGAATTACGGAATATCCTGAGTTGGAAGGGACCCACAAGGATCATCGAGTCCAACCTCTGGCCCTGCACAGGACCATTCCCAAAAATCCCACCATGTCCCTGAGGGGATTGTCCAAAGACTCCTTGAGCTCTGGCAGCCTTGGGGCCATCACCAGTGCCGTGGGGAGCCTGTTCAGTGCCCAGCCACCCTCTGGGTGAAAAAAAACTAAATAAATGGGCATGTTCGGATAAACCTCAGCTAAGGCAGAGCAAAAGTTTAGGATTTGATCAACAATGAGCCAGAGCAAACCTGTTTTGATGCAGAGGAGAGAATCTGCAGCATTTTAAGCTTTTAGGCTGTCAATCCCTGAGCATCCAAGCACTGGAGCAAGAAGGAGCTTCTGGAATGGCCACAGGGTTTTATTTCCAGGCCCTGTGACAATGCACATGGATGTGGTACCGGGGCAGATGGTTTAGTGGTGAACAGGGTGGTGCTGGGTTAATGATTGGGCTCAATGCTCTCGGAGGCCTTTTCCAGCCTTACTGATCCTATGGCATGTGTGGCATGGGCACTGCCCAGACACTCCCACCAGCTGGGATGGGATAGCTGGAGGATGCTGCTGGTGTGGGCATGGTGGGACAGGGTGAAAAAGGGTCAGTTTCTGTTCTCTGGAGGATGCAGCAGCCATTCCCACTCTGCCTTCTCATACCTGAGCATGCTGAGGGATGGAGACTCGAACAGCTCCATGGTTTGGACAGAATCATAGAAGGGTTTGGGTTGGAAGGGGCATTAAAGGCCATCCAATCCCCCTTTCATGAGCAGGGACACCTTCCACTAAATCAGGTTGCTCAGGGTCCCATCCAACCTGGCCCTGAACACTTCCAGGGATAGGAATCCACACCTTCTCTGGGCAACAAGCAAGCCAAGGTTTCCTTTTTCCTTCATCTCCTGACACCAAAGGAGAGGAGTTGTTCACTTTTCCTCTTCTATAGCCAACATCCTTCTCTTCCCCACACTGCCACCTTGGCCAGATGCTGGAAGGAGAAGGCCTCTGGAGCTGTATAAGCTTTAGGAAGCATCTAAAACACCTCTGCATCATCTCAAAGACACACTGAAGCTACACGGACCCCAGGAGAGATCTCCTCCTTTTAGGAGAAGCTGGCTCAGACTCCATGCCAAAGGAGGTGGCAAATGAAGAAAGAAAAACACTATAATTCTGTGAATTCATGGCCTTTTTGGTTTGCAGATAAGCACAAAGTTTGGCAGGAAAGAGATTAGGGCTTTTTCCAGTGCACCTCACGCTCGATAATCCCCACAGCAACAGAGCCCTGGGCTGCAAACAGCCACACGTTCCCCCTGCAGAAAACGGGAGAGACCAGGGGGGCACGGGGATGGGGCAGGGACAGCTCATGATTCACTCTGCTGCCTCTAAGGGAAAGTCCTGACTGATCCCCTCCACACACCAGGGCTGTCCTCTGGAGAAGTGTTTTTGCTGTCTTTGCTGACTCGAAGCTTTTGGAACCCCTGTGATGCTTCTTGGGAAACTCCAGCCTCGCTCTATCAGCTCTTGCCAGCAGCCGAGAGTCGTTACGGTTAATGACAGTCGAAAACTGCCAATTGCAGACACAAAGAATTAAGTTGTCGCCAACATTTGAAGAATTAAGCTGTCACCCAACATTTAGAAATCAACATCAGACTGTGGGAGGGATGGGGGAGGAAGGTGACAGTTGTTGGATATCTGCATCTGCAGCCTCTCACGCTCTCCACAGTTCCTCCTTGGGTGGCCTAAATCCATCCTGAAAAAAAAATAAAATAAAAACATTCATTAGATATAATTATTTTAATATGAAACTAATTTTAGAAGTAATATAAATAGTTAACTTTCTAAGAGAGTCATGCCTCATGTCATCAGAGATGCCCAAGGTCCTGCCATGCACCCAGCTGCTACCCCAAAGGATGCAGGTCTTCCATGAATATTGTGTCACATCTGCCAGTCCTGCAGATGTCCCTGGGACATCTCCAGTGGCATCAGACAGCTGGGTTCAGTAGCTTGATCAAGTCCCTGCCGTTCTTCCTGGAACATCAGGAAAACCGAGTGAGGGATAACAAATGTCACCTAGGTGGCAAGTGAGAGGATGAGAGGAAATGGCCTCAAGTTGCACCAGGGGAAGTTTACATTAAATATCAGGGGTAAAAAAAAAAATCATGGAAAGAATTATAAAGCACTGGAACAGACTGCCCAGGGCAGTAGTGGAGTCACCATCCTGGAAGTGTTCAAAAAACTATGTGGATAGTAGTGCTGGGTTGATGGTTAGACTTGATGATCTTAAAGGTCTTTTGCAACCTTAACAATTCCATGATTCTACGAAATGGAAAGGACCAGGGATGGTGCACAAACACACCAATAAATTCAAGCAAAGGGAATTGGAAGGAGAAGAAGATCCAAGTGCCTTCCTGCTCCCTGAAGAATCTTCCCACTGTCCACCAGGGCTGAGCCTGGGGGTGCAGAAGGCTAACGGAGAGTCCTGGAATAGCAAGAATCCTCTAAAATCAAGCATCTTTCTCCAGGATGTGTGCTCAGGGCTGGGAGATGGAGAAGAAAAGACCTCATGACTGCAGGGGGAGCATCTCAGAAATAGAGTAAATCCGAGGTGAGAAGTGCAGCTGGAACTGCAGAGGAGCTTCTGGAGAAAAAGCTTCTCCCTCTTTGTGCTTCCCACTCTCACTGTGAACACAGGAGGATGGATTCTCCCAAAACCCCTTCTGTCCATCCCCACATGCCTTGGCCATGGTGAAATTCCCAACTCTACATCCCAGTGGCCTCAGGAAGCCAGACCTTCATCCCATCATTCCTCACATCCCTGACTTCCAGAGGTGAAAGATGAAGCAGCGACAGCAAATGGGACTGGGGACAGGACCTTCCACGGTGTGGGGGGAATTTTGCTGTCAGGAGCTGATTAGATTTAGGCAGAGCTCCTTCCCAGAGCTCTCCTTGGATCCCCAGGGGCTGTGTGACCCCTGATGAAACAAGAAGGAAGCGGTGGCCTCGGTGACATGACAGGCTGTGGGATGTCACGTCACACTCTGTCCCCGGAGCAATCCCAGCCCTCCACAAGGCACAGATGGCTCGTTTCCATCCTCTGACCTCATTGTTTAATCTAACCTGATCCGGTGCCATAATCTAAGGGCCATTTTAATCACCACTACGGAGCTGGGATTGCTTCCCTGGGCTCCACCCTGAATTCCTTCCCTCTGAGGGCACACGCAGAGCCCAGATTCCATCATCCATCTGCGGGGACACCCTCAGCTAAGTCCTGTGTGGAGTATCCCTGGGGGCTGCTCCCTGCTCGCAGCCATCACCATTCTCTGCAATGAGAGGAGATTTCTGTTCCTTGAGGTCAGAGGAAGTTTCGCCTGTAGTTGCTGCAGGTGCTCCCAGAGAGGTAACACATCCCAACCACCCATCCCAAGGGTTTCTAAGACCCTTGGCAACTTCTGATCAAAGCTTCTGTAGTGTTTGGGAGACCCTTCGAAAAGGTCTGCTGGTTAAGGAAACAGCCTTGGTCACAAGATTTAATCGTAGAATGGTTTGCGTTGGAAGGGACCTTAAAGATCACCCAGTTCCAACCCCATGTCATGGGCAGGGACACCTTCCACTAGATCAGGTTGGTTCAAGCCCTGTCCAACCTGGTCTTGAACACTTCCAGGGATGGGGCAGCCACAACTTCTGTGGGTTTGCATCATGACTCTGCCAAAGAGACCCTGTGCATGACCTTGGTCAAGTCACTTATCTTAAGCCACTTCACTTTAACTGTAGGAAGCTCTTCCCAATTTCCTGCTCTGCACTGTGTCCTGGTCCTGCTCTTCCTCCCTGTTCAGATGAAGGCAGCCACAGGTGATCCCCAGCCCATTGTGGGAAGGCAGTGAACAGCACAGCCCCCAGGGGAAGCTGCAGTGGTCTCCAATTGCCTGTTTGCAGATTAACACCTCCCTCCCTCCCACAGTTCTCCCTCTGTGAAGGTCTCATCTATGCCTGTCCAGATCTAAATCCATGATCAGTGCAGCAAAGAAGAAATGGGCAAGCACAAAATGCATCTGCACAGGGCTGCACACAGTGGTGAGTCCCAAATTGCTGCACCCAAACCAGGTCCCAGCCCACACTGTAGGATTGGTGATGGTGCTGCCCGTATCCAGGCAAGTACAGCCATCTACACATACACACGCGTCCTTCCACAGAGCCAGAAAGGATTTGTTCCACACACTCCCCCCTGCCCGTGGCCTCAGAGGGTGGGAAGGGGCCCGGAAAGGTCACGCAGTCCATTCCATCCCTGCCAGGCAGGATCAGCTCCCCTACGGCCCCGCTGACAGATGTTTGTGTAACCTGCCCTCAGAGACCTCCCGTAAAGGAAGCCCCACATCCCCCCCAGCACCTCCTCCTCCTCTCTCTGGGGTAGCTCAGAGGATTTTCCCACGCTGTCCAAATTTCTCTGCATTACCCTGAGCTCCAGAGAACCCCTCTGCTCTCAGGGAGGGCAGTGGCTGCAGCTCTTTTCCCAGAAACAATTTGCTGATACCTTTGCATGTGGGAAAAAAATCCATTCTAGGTTGTCTTTGCCTCACATCAACACACAGCCCCTAATTCACATCCCTGTCAGCATCTAGGAGAGGATATGGCTCTGCCAGGCTCGGAATTGGTCCCAGATCTTGTTCTCTGATGGCTCGGGGTCCTGTTTTCCCTCAATCTGTGAAAATAAAACATTACTTCTTCCCTGCCCTTACCCCAGGCTAATCTGGGATGGCACTTACTCAGTTTCCTTGTTCTGCACACTTCTCCCCACTGTGGTCTCCCCAAATCTTGTGTTTCAATAAATTTTGCCTCCACCTCCCTCTGCATGCCTTGCTGAAAGGGTGCTGACAGCTCTGCTTGACGCTCCTGCAAGGAACAGACCTCCAGTGAAGGTGGGCACTGCGCAGAGCAGGTCCCACTTCTTAAACACCTTAGAGTTTTCCGTCCTCTCTCCATCCACCAAGGATAATTTTCTCTTGTTTTCCTGTAGGATTAAAGATGCTGGCAATTAGCAGGTAAATATCTTTGTCCAGAGTGATGAAAAAACCTCTGGCTGAGCTTTGAGATGACCCTTTGATATCTCAGTGTTGATCCCCACCTGCTGTTTCCCACCTCAGGACCAGCATCTCCTCTTCCCCCAGTTTAAGTTTTGCCACTGCCTGTGTTTAGAGGACACTGTTGAGACCCTCCCCAAGACATTTCTTTGCCTTCTGATGGTGAGATTGTCATATTTTACTGTTTTTTGGAAGAATGTGATTCTAGGAATTCCAAGACGCACCATTATTGCAGCAGTTGGGACTTTACCTCAAAAATATACACGTGGTCAAATTGCAAGACTTAACAACCCCAGGTTTTTTTACTTCCTCTGGTATTACATTGGCTTTCTTGCTGAAACAATTTTCACTGCAATATTCTACCAGTGAAAGTGCTCCCAGATGCCTGAGCTTAGGCTGCAGATTTGGCTGTGAAACCAGGTTTCGCAAATGCTCCCAAGTGATTTTTCTATAGAGCCTGGAAATCCTGAAGGGTTTTTTTTTTTCCATGTCAAGTTCACTTTATTTGATTTGTTAGGCTGAAAAGCAAAAACTAGATCTCTCAGTGGCCCTATTTAAACAGTGTTATTTAAATATGCTGTCAAATTGGCCTCAGTACTGCTTGAGAAATACTCCTCTGCCTCCTTGGAAATCTGTGGTTTCCAGGGATTGCAGACAGGAGGATGATTTCTTGGTGCAATGCACCAAAGGATTTAAATGCTATGTGCTCTTTTAGTTCTGAGGCACCTCTGAATTAAGAACTGATTAAAGTTTGGGGATTGTTTTGTAACATAATCACTGTTTTGCAGGGACTGGTGCTCTGCCAGGGCCGGCTGCACCGGTTACACCCTGGGCATTCAGACATCTCGGGCTTCTGGGACAGGGTTCTTTTAAAGGGAGATGTGTTGCATTTGCAGAAGGGGGTTTTTTGTGCCCCTTCTTCACCTCTCAGCCCTGTGGCACAGTTTGTATCCCAGGTGTGCCAGGTAAGATGCAAGCTGTGCTTGCAGAGAGGTTGGTTAAATCATGGAATCATGGAATAGTTTGGGTTGGAAGGGACCCTTAAAAGCCATCCAGTCCAACCCCCCTGCAATGATCTTCCACTAGATTAGGTTGCTCAGAGCCCCATCCTATCCGACCTTAAGTGTTTCCAGGGATGGGACATCCCCCACCTCCTTGGGCAACCTTTGCCGGGGTTTTACCATTCTCATTGTCAAAAACTTATGCCTTACCTCTTATCTAAATGGAGCATCTTTTACTTTAAAACCATCACCCCTTGTCCTATCACTACAGGCCCTGCTAAAAAGTCAGTTCCCATCTTTCTCATAGGTCCCCTTTAGGCACTGGAAGGGACTCTCAGGTCTCGCTGGAGCCTTTTCTTCTCCAGGATGAAAAATCCCAGCTCTCCCAGACTGGCTCTAAAGCAGCGGGGATCCAGCCCATGGAGCATCTTCGTGGTCTCCTTCAGACTCACTCCAACAGCTCCATGTCCTTCTTATGTTGTTATCCCCAGAGCTGGAGGCAGGTCTGCAGGTGGGGTGTCACCAGAGCTGAGCAGAGGGACATAATCTCCTCCCTTGACCCATTGTCACACTTTGATGCAGCCCAGGACATGGTACTACGTGGGTGTAATGAGCAAACCAAGCTCTCAGAAACCCCAGGAACAACTCCCTCCTTTCCCTGGCTTCCCCCACGTGATTTCAGGTCAGCCTGTCCTGCCACACCGTCCAGGTGTGCTCCCTACACGTGGGCTTGTCCGTGTTAAACAGACAGCAATCACGGGGCTCCTGCTCCTCCCTCTGAACAACTGATAGCCTCTACTGTGTCCCCAAATCATCTCCCAACCCACAGCACGTGTTTTTCTCTGCTTGGTCTCCTCCATTTCTCTGAACTGTATCTGCTCTCGCATCGTGGTGTTTACGTTCTTCAAAGAACTGGGAGCCGTTATCCTATCTTGGCCTTAGTCATAATTTGGCCAGGACTTACACATTTCTTTCTCCTTTTATTTTCTAATCTGCCCTCTCAGGTCTCTGCTTCCAGGAGGCTGGTCTCACAGGCGGCTTGGGTTTCTCTGTTTGTCTTGGAGTGGGAGCAACTTTTTGAAATCCTAATAACGTAGGTTTTGCAAAGCTAAGCTGTGAAGCAAGAGACTTTCACACTCAACAAGCTCACGGGTGGCAAAGTGCCATGAGACAGCTGCTGAACTGAAGAGGGATTAGAGGAGCTAAGTGGGTGCCCTTGAACCTTAAACCCTCAGTCTCTTGAGTCCCTTCTCCTGAGGGGTGACCGATGTGGGCTGTGCACACCCTGACACAACTCAGCTGGCAGGATCATAGCCCAGATCTTGGCAAGAAAATCCTGTGAGAACTCCATGAAAAGCACATCACAGGGCTGTAATGGGAGGGCAGTGCCTGCTCTGCAACCCCCAGGCTGCAGGATCCGCTTGTGCCTGAGAAAGGTGTCTTTTCCCAGGGCTACAAGAGATTGACATATCAGCTGATGGTGTGGTAGAGTCTCACCCCTTGTCAGTCAGGTGTGGACCTGTCAGAATGGGTCCAGAGGAGGCCACAAAGATGATCCGAGGTCTAGAGCACCTCTGCTACAAAGACAAGCTGAGAGACTTGGAGTTGTTCAGTCTGGAGAAAGGTCTGGAGAGACCTTATTATGTCCTTCCAGTACCTAAAAGGAGCTCATTAAAAAGATGGAGGGTTTTTACAGAGCAGACAGTGATAGCACATGGGGGAACATTTCTGAACTCTAAAAGTCTACATTTAGATGTTAGGAAAAGATTCTTTCCAATGAGGGAGGGTGGGGAGGCCCTGGCACACGTTGCCCAGAGAAGCTGTGGCTGCGCCATCCCTGGAAGTGTCCAAGGCCAGGTTGGACGGGGCTTGGAGCAACCTGGGGTAGTGGAAGGTGTCCCTCACATGGTAGGTGGGTGGAACTGGATGATCTTTAAGGTTCTTTCCAACCCAAACAATTCTATGATTCTCTGATGAGAACGTGCAAACTGGCTGGAAATCACGGCTCATCCCAGCCTGGCAGGTCTGTCTGGTTGGGCTGTTGGAGGGAAAGTTACAGGAGGAGAGGAAGAGGGAATCAGTTCTGCAAGTCCATCCCTCCGTGTGTGAGAGATCACAGAATCATGGGATCATTTAGGTTTGAAAAGTCCTCTACGATCCCAGGTCCAACCATTCACACAGCACTGCCAAGTCACCACTGAGCTATGTCCCTAATGGCCACATCTCATGTCTTTTGGCAGGTTTGATCAATGACTGACGGGAATAACATGGGAAAAAGGCTCCTCTCATTTTAGGGTAAGGCTGGATCAGACCCCAGAGGAGTTAATGAAATTAAACCGCTGCCAGAAAGCACTGAACCAGCACAGCCCTTGGGGCTTGGGTTATGGTTTTAGGCTGCCTGTGACATTATCAGTACTTTCTGCCCGTGCAAACTGAAAGCTCTCACTATTCGCTGCAACCTCCTTCAAGTTTGGAATGGATGGGAAGCTGAAATGAGAGCAAATGGTATCTGGAGGTCCCCTCTCCTACGCTGCAGAGCAATGACTTTTGGTGGCATCAGCAATAGGCAGAGGTGGTGCAGTCTTGGCATGGCTGTGCCATTCAGTCAGGCCACGAGGAGCGTGGCAAAAAATGGCAAAGAGCTGTGGCAGGGGAGGTTTAGGGTGGATATGAGGAAAAGGTTCTTCCCCCAGAGGATGGTTGGGCACTGACCAGGCTCCCCAGGGCAGTGGGCACAGCCCCAAGGCTGCCAGAGCTTCAGGAGGGTTTGGACAACACTCTCAGGCACAGGGTGGGATTGTTGGGGTTGTGCTGTGCAGGGCCAGGAGTTGGACTCGATGATCCTTGTGGGTCCCTTCCACCTCAGCATATTCTATGATTCTATGAAAAACATCATCCCTGTAGGCACTGTTTGTCTCCTAACCCTTGTAAAAATAAAGGCAGGCAGCAGGGCACTGCAATCCCAAGGGAAGAGCCAGGACAGGGGCATGGGATACCAGAAATCCCTCTCTTGGCTCATCACAGACTTGTGTTGAGTCTTCAGCCAACTCCACTGCTCTTCTCCATTTTTCCACACTTCCTTTTGCGTTGTTACATTGGAGTTTCGCAGGAGGGTTCCTCTGTGGGCGTGTGTGGGTGCCCACATGTGTGTGCAACGTTCTGAGGTCTCTCAGTACAATGGCACTATAAATTATATCCTGTCAAATTCTTGGAGTGGTGGTATTGGCAGTTTCCTCCCTCAGAGACTTTGCAAAATAGCTACCTGTGAAATTAAATTAAACATTGCTTCTCTTGGGGTTTAAACAATACACTCCCCCTAACTTGGGCTAAGGGTTTCTTTGTACTGTATCACTTTATAGATTAATACAGTGCAGAAAATTAATTACATTTTATTCAGTAAGACTTTTTTTTTTTCCCCTTGCAGATTTCAGATTTTCAATTTGCAACAAAAACTTTTTGGGGGACCACAGGAAATCCCACGTATGTGAGGAATGTAACCTTAAGATCTGGTTCCTGGTACCTGGTCTGCTCTGCTCCTTGGATCTGCTCTGCCTCCCCCAGCTGATAAGAGCTCTGCTGGGTCTGCCTGCCACACTCATTCCATTACTCCTGACACTGCCTTTTGTCTCTGGTGGGCCCTGGACAGGCACAAATCAAAGCTGTCACATCCTGCAGAGCCCTGCTGTGGCCCAGAGTGCAGAGATCTCTGAACTCTGCCTTGTGCAACCATTTATTACGGGCAGGAGAGGTGTGGGGCGGAAATTCAGATGCCTCTTTTGCCTCGTCCCCCAGCCCCAAACACTGATGTTGAAGGGTGAGGTTTTGCAGCACTGTGTTGGCCCCGAGCTCTTTTGGTGGTCCAGGGAGTGCAGCTGGGAGGGGAAGAGCAAAGAACGACCAAGACCTTATCATAGCAGGGATTTGAAGGGCAGAACAACCTTTGTGAACACCCTTTTTGTCCTCCAGATCATCAAACCTCAGGCAGAGACCCCAAAGGAGTGTGTGCATGTGCACATACATACACAAATGCACAAACACCCAAAATTTCTCCTTCAGGGATAAATAAAAATCCCTCTGTCTCACTTTGCCAGGCCCTTTTTTAGTTTCTACTCTCGCTGCTGTGACTTGAAATCCTTTTGGGAGCAGTTTTCTCAGCAAGCTCGGTGCCCACCTCCACTGCCACCACACTTTTCTCCATGAATCCTATGAGCAGGGAAGATGCAAGAGCTGGCAGAAGGCAGCCCAGCTGGAAAGTTTTCCAGGGCTGGATTTGGCCAGCACAGGTACTACTCTGTTCCAGAGGTCACTAAGCCATTGCCAATGTTTTCCTGAGCTGGCTCAGGGAGGACCCCTCTGAAGTGCAGAGGGCAGCATTTTTGTCTCCTGCAGCTGGCTATCTTTAGACAATTTTAATAAATCAGTGGGATTAAAAACATTCCTCCCTCCAGCCTCCTTAGAGGTGTTTAACCCAGTCAGGCCGTGTGAGGAGGAGGAGGAGAGCTTTTGAAAAGTGATTGCGTTAAACAGGGAGATCTGGGGGAGTCTGCAGTTATATCCTCTTGAGCAAGCGTTAAAGGGATGGTGCCAGCTCCCAAACCACCCTCTGTGGGGATTCATACACCACCTTTTGTGGGGAATCACATTTGTGTCAGCCTCAAAGAAAATAGAGGTGCCAGAAGCCATGCACAGAAAGTAACCAGTGTGTCTGTCTCCACTGCACATTATCTCCATGGCACAGTGTCAGAGATCTTCCTTTTGTTTATTTAGTGGTGTGAATCACTCCCAAAGTTCTCCCCTGTAGAAGGCACGGCACATGCATTTGTTCCTTGATTTTTTTGGGGCTTTGAGAAGTTTGCTTGAAGATCTGGAGAGGGATAAGGCCTTGGAGTTCTAGTGAGCAAAGAAGAGGTAGAAACTGTCCTGGAAATGGTCTCTGACCCATCCAAGGAAGGGTTATCCAGTACTAGATGGTTATCCAGTTCCTGTCCTTCTGCTCACCTGACCTGTCAGGTAAAAGAGCCCCACAGGACACAATAGACAGAGCTCTGAACAACCTGATCTCGTGGAAGATGTCCCTGCTCATTGCAGGGGTGTTGGACTGGGTGACCTTTAAAGGTCCCTTGCAGCCCAAACCAATCCATGATTCCATGATTTTATGCCCCACAGTGCCCTGCACAGCATGGCAGCACACTGCTGCAAACCAGCCTGCATGGAAAAATCCCCATTTATTGCCATTGCAGGGACACAAGTCCCAGCCTTTGCATCTAGTAGACCGTGACAGAGGTCCTGAGCTCGACACTCCACATTGCTCCCCAGGGAATGGTGTCATTGGAGTGACAATTTGTCTTGAGTCTCTGCCATCAGGGTATTTGCAGTCTGGTCCACACTGAGGACCTCCACAAACCGTGACCCTGAGCTTGCCTGGCCATCTCTAGGCATTATCTAATCACCCTCTGAGATTGTTCCCCAGGGAAATGTGCTTCCCTTCCCAGCAAAGCCTTTTCCACTGACAGAGATGGAGCACTGGTGAATTGAGAGGTGCAGAGCTGGCTGCAGAGACCTGTCACCTTCCTGCCTGGGAAGAAAAAGCTGCTCAATGTAGATCTTTTCCCACAGTTAGGGGACAACAGGGAAAAGTCCTGACATTTCTGAAACCACTGAGTGTTGAAAATTCACCAGTGTTTTCTTCTCAGGATACGCAGCATGTGAAATAATTAAAACTGACTTCGCTGGGATTTAGAATCTAATGTTTCATTCTTTTCAATATTTTTTTTCCTAGAAATTCTCAGTTCTTTACGAACGAAACCCAAGGACCTCATACAACAGTCCCAGTGGAACAACAAACACTAACAAAGTGCATAAGAATTTGCTGGAAATATCAGCCATGGGGTTGCTACCTCAGTTCCCCCTTTCCCTGTTTTCTTGATACACCATCTGAGGTTTCTGACCCGTGACTATCCAGTGACATGGAGCGTGTTCTGCTCCCACTTGCCCCAATAAGCAACACCAGGTGAATTTTTCCTTGAGCTCAGGGTACATGTTGAGATTAAAATATGCTTCAGATGTTGCCTCTGCAGCAGCACTTGTATTTTTCAGGTGGCTGCAAAAGGGGATACAGTCTTGAAAGGGCAGCTGTCCTCGTTGTTGCTGTCATACAAATGGGGTCCTAAGGGGTCCAGCAAGCTCTGAAGAGCTACAGCATCACAGTCACTAATGCAGAAGACAATAAAAGATTTAAAATGGAGGGAAAATCTCATCTGATGGCTTTCTTTGTCTGTTTTCGTTGCTCATTGCTCCAGGTTCATGCTCAGCTATTGATCACATGCCCATGGGGATGGCAGATCCAGCTCTCCTTTTGGGTTCTTACCCCCAAGGATGGTAAGTGATAAAAAGAGGGCTGCAGCCACCGCTATGAATGCAGAAAAACTGTCAAAACCACGTCTCTGTGTGTAATAAACTGCTACCAGATCCAACAAATATTAGAGGGCTGCACCATGCAAAACCTGACTGGGAGCAGGACCTCAGCATCACTTTTCCTTGGAGATCTCTAATCCAGATCAGTCCTCAGCGTGGAGCCCAGTGTGATTTCTGAAGCAGTTTGTAGTAGAAGATCACATCCTAATTAAGTGGAGGAATGAGAAAAACCAGCTGCCCTCCTGAGCAGAGACCCTCCTTACAAATCTGGTGTTAGCAGGAGGAGCAGGAAGATGCCAACAGCTGCACGAAATCATTGTAATTAAAAAAGAGGAAAAAAAAAAAGAAAACTTTCCAGTAAGGAGATATCTGGGGGCATCCTGCAGTGGGGAAAGGTTAATTCCAGCCTCATCTCCCAGCTGGCTCCAGGAGGACAGAGGTTAAAGATGAAGCTGTAACATACACATGTCAACACAGCTCAGATCTCTGCCTAAGTCATCTTCCCAGAGTCTGCCCCAAATAAACCTCCTCCCTCCTGTTTGGTAGAGAGAACCCACCTCCCAGCAAGCTTTAATGGAGTTAAAAAATAAGTGTTATTAAATATGGATGTTTAAGAGGTTGTGTCTGCACTTGAGACGTCTGGTCTCATGCCTTGGAAGACAAGTATTGAAAAGAGAGATCCCTTGGGGGCTCCTAGCTAGAGAAACTTCTGAAAATGACTGGAAGCTGGAAAATATTTGAAGGGGGATATTGCATGTTCTTGCCCTGCTTGGACCTCTCCCTTGGGGTCTTCTTGGCTTTCCTCATCCAGACAGGGTTAGGCTGTCATGCCAAAGCCTAACAGACTTGTCTAAGAAGAGGAAAAACTAAAGGCAGAGAGGGAAAATCTGGGGGAAAAAAATCATGTTTAAAGCCCAGGTGCTCCTGAAGGTGTCCAAGGAGCTGGTAGGCTGCCAAAGGGTGCTCTGGGGGGAGTCCTGGCTTGGGAAGAGAACAGAAACTGTCCCTGTTGCCACTGGGATCTCCCACCCTGGTTTGCTCCCTTGCCAAGGCTGAGGTTGACAAGGAGATCCTGTTATTTGACGAGGCCCTGGAGGAGGAAGGTGTAAATACAAAGGTGAAAGAAAAGAGCAACCAGGAACTAAAATAGAAGGTGTGGAAAAGTTGTGGCTCATATGATGCACTTCAGAAAGAACACGGAGCAGAGGATGCTGCAAACCATCTTGTGAAGACACTCACATGCCCTGCAGGAGCTTTTTTTTCCCAATATAAACTTCCTCTAGGGTGTTTTTTGGCTGGCTGTGGGTTAATACACCTGAGGAATTAAATACAGCCATGAGTCCACTTACATAGCTCAGTGATAACTATGACATAGAATCACAGAATCACAGAGGGAGGGACCTTAAAGACCACCTTGTTCCACCCCCTGCCGTGGGCAGGGACACCTTCCACTATCCCAGGTTGCTCTGAGCCCCATCCAGCCTGGCCTTGGACACTTCCAGGGATGAGGCAGCCACAGCTTCTCTGGGCAGCCTCTTCTTGTGCTTCACCACCCTCACAGTGAGTAATTTCCTCATAATATCTAATCTAAACCTGACCTCTTTTAGTCTAAAACTCTTCCCCTTGTCCTATCACTATCTACATATGTAAAAAGTCACTCTCCTTTTTTACAACCCCCTCTCAATACTGGAAGGCCGGAATAGGGGAGTGGTTTAACTCCCTGGGTAAGCTCACCCTCAGAAGCATTTTAGAAAGATGCATCACTCTCCCCTATTTTGATGGCAATTCCTTCTCTCAGCCCCTGTCCTGAACTTCTTTGCTCCTCAAAAGCCTTGTGCCTCATCAGAACCCCAGGATCTGCCCTCACACATATTCTCAAGAACTCCAATTCAAGTTTGGGGTTTGGAAGTGGGATGGGAATGCAGGGTATACAAACACGGATAGTCTGAGAAGTGTGTGAGCCATGGAACAGACTGAGCTAAATCCTTGTGACACTTCAGAGCAACATAAATCTTACACCTACCCGAAATGTGGTTCCCTACATGGGGGGTCCGGGTGACCTTTATCTCTGAAGGTTTCCTGTTGGCCTTCAATCTCTTGTACTCAGAGCTTTGGACAGCACAGGCAGTGGATTTTTTTCTTCTTTAAAGATCTTGTAAAAAAAAACTCCTGATGTTTTAAGTGGTATTTTCTTTGGAATATGCTTGGATGCTTTTCCAAGGGACCAAATTTTTCTTGCTTTGTTGATGGAAGTGTTTTGTTATAGTGGGGTTTCAGTGTGGGTTTGTTTGCTTGCTTGCTTGTTTGTTTGTTTTGCAAAAGCCCCAGAAGTGGGGAGGGGGACAAAACAAAACAAAACAAAACATGACAAACAAAAAATGTATTTTTCACCATCTGAATTCTCTCACTGAAAGGTTTAGGGAAACAATTTCATGGAGGGGTAAACAAATAAAAGTTGAAAAGTTGAAAAAAAGCTGTGGCTGTGGTGAAGGGTTTGTTTGCAAAGATGGGAACTGGCTTTTGAGCAGAGGCTGTAGGAATAGGGCAAGGGGTAATGATTTAAAACTAGAAGAGGTCAGATTCTGACTAGATATAAGGAGAGTGGTGGATACCCCATATACCTGGAAGTGTTCAAGGCCAGGTTAGACAGGGCTTTGAGCAACCTTGTCTAGTGGAAGTTGTCCCTGCCCATGACAGGGGCTTGGAATGAGATGATCTTTGAAACTCCCAACCCAAACCATTCTAGGATTCAAAGATTCTACGAAAAAAAAGCTCTAGGAATCTTCTTGGAGGATTCGCTTCTTATTCCCTTAAGCCTGTTTAGCTGATCAGACTGGATTGAGGACTTCCACGTGGGGTTTCAGTGGTTGGACCCCATCTTTCCTCCCCAAAATGTAGGACTGCACAAAATCCAAAGAAGAGCAGCCCACTCTAAAATCTTCACAGGGATATGCGATCCCAGATGAAGGAACTATAGGGAAAGACTGTGGGATGAGACCAGTGATAAGGACCAGGAAACACTCCTTTCTGTGCCACTTAGTTGTGCCACTCTGAAGGCCTGATATCAATCACCACAGTGCCATTTTCAGGGTTGGTTGTCCCAAAAGCAGGGGCTAGGAGGCAGTGACCCTTCTGGGCCAGTTGTGATTGGTGAAGTCTCCACACACAGCAGCTGAATTGGGATAAATGGTGAAAAGACGGGAAGTTCCCCTTCAGGAACCAACAATATGGGGGAAGTGCAGTGATAAGAGAAGACAAAAATCTCTGTACCACCCTCATCAGGAGGTGGCAGACTTGAGTACTCACAGGTGCTGAAAAGAAGTTGTTTCATCGGATGTATGCCCCCTTTACTCCTCTCTCTTCACTCCTTCATTATTCCCATTTGTCTAGTTTGCTTTATTCATTATTCAGCTATTTTAGTGTCTAACAGCTTGATCTAGTTGGCAGCTCTTGCTGTGCAGAGACTCCCACCAAAATTTTGCTGTCTCACCAGTGTCTCCTGGAGGACAAACCCAGCTTCCAACACCTGCAGGGATTTCAACACCTCTTCAAGGATTCTTGGCCATGAGGTGGTGAAGAGCCACGTACCCACACCTACCACCTGCATTTCTCTTTTGTCATGCAACTCCCTTTTGGTCCAGCAAGGAGAACTGGCCTCCCACTCCTCAGTCTTCCTCGGATGCAGCTGGTCCTTGGTTCAGAAGGGAGAAGCCAGTGACACAACCTCTTCCTCAAGATTTGGAAAGAATTGTGTGAGGTTAACAGGAGGGTTGTGACTATCTGCTCCTTCCTTCCTTTCCCTGGAAAACCTGATACTGTCCATATTGAGCCCACCTTTGGTGATTCAAGTTGTAGCACCAGGAAAGGGGTTGGAGACACTGAGTCAGAGGCATCTTTGCTGTCGCTCTGAGGTGCAGATTTTGGCAAGGAGGATGAAGAGAGTCTCATCCTCTACCAGCCTCTCTGTAACCTCCCCTCTCTGTGAGTACAATGATCCAACTAGTTTGAACTGAAGGCTGATGTCATGCAAAAGGGTGTGGGGGGACAATATTCTTGTAACCCTCCCTTGCAACACAACGTTGGCATTGAGTGGAGATCCATGGCTCCCTTCTTCCATCCCTACCCTGTGATATCACAACCATTCTTGGTTTCCCCTTCAATTCTGCGTCATTTCTGTTGCTTTTCTTCAAAAGAAGGAAATAGAAGGCGTGGGTTCGCCTTTCTTAAAATTATATTTTACTAAGCACTGGTTTGCAGCAGAGCAAGAAGTGAGAACTTGCACCAGACGAGCACAGTAATGCAGAAAAAACAGCAAAAGAAACAACTCGATCCTTTCTGAGAAAACAAGTCTGAGGCAACCTCTGGGAATCAAATAAAGTGCGCATACACACGAACAGCAAAAACCAAACATGCTGCATATTAATTCAAGCCAACTGCTTTTTCAGAGTAGAACTCAAAAAACATAAACAAGTTACTACAAAAACAGAGGAAATTGGCTGGCATTTCCCAGTCTTCCTTTCACAGCTTTTGAAGATGTTTGATAAGAGATCCTCTCAGCCTTTTGAAGTCAGGGACAGTCCAATCCCAATGCCAACTGAAAGGCAGAGTCATCGTTTTCAAAGGAAATAATGGATTCCATCCCTGCTACATAAGGACCAGACTCCATCCTATGGATCACAGCTCCTCTTCCAGTGGGACAAAGCAGACCAGAAGGTGCCTGAGAGCTCCCAGGTGGAGTCTTTTTGATCAAGGCGACTGGCTAAAGAACGAATGCCCAGAGGAAATGGACTCAGGCCCTGAGAAAGTGGCCCCTTCTGAAGACAGACTTTTTATCATGAGCATGACACATTCAATACTCGAAGCCTTTTTCAGCCTCAAGTCCCGGTGGCAAAACCCCATTTCAAGCAGAAGTCTGGCTCCACCACTCTGCTATTTCCATTGATTTTCCTTAGCAGCTGCACAGATATTCCAGGGACTTGGGGCCACTGAAAGGGCTTAGCTCAGCAGCTCCCAAGTTGTCGGAAACCTTAAGGTCATTCAGAGTGGACTACACACACACACACAAACATGCACAGGCAAGCTGAACCCTTGTGTGCAAATGCACAGATATTTAAACCTGTCTTGGCATCTTCTCCTGGGGCAAACGAGCAGCTGTCTGGGCAGCAGACACAGCCTGAACACCTCAGCTTCTTCTTCCCGCTGCCCACAACACAGCGCTGACTCAGCGTCATCGTCAAGATGCTGCATTTTCTTCCTCCTGGAGGATGGTACCCCTGCAAAACAGTTTAGCTGGCAGATAAAATGACTTCTGGGTTGGATGGATACCCTCCTAAATACCTCTGTGTGGCTCACAGAGGCATAAGAGAGCTCAGCAGAGATATAACCACTCGCTGTAATGAGCACACGGTTCTGGCCAGGGTGCCTGTGCTCTTGCCTGGACTGAGCTGAGTGACCTCCACTCTGTTCCATGGGGGTTCACTTTTTAAGCCTATTTCCGTGGCTGTGCAGATAAAGTCTGGTTTTCCAAGTGTAGGCAAAGCTGTCAGCATCTCCCCTTGAAAAGCATCTGTGCTAGGCTGAGCAACCACCAGCTCCTGTGGAAATCAAGGGAGAAAGCTCGTAGAAATTTCCCAGACTCATCCCAGGGGCATCAGGCTCTCAGTTCCCCTTGGCTACAGCAAGAACACGCCTCAGAAAGTGCTGAATAAAACATGCTGGTGGACCTCTACTTTATATTCCATATTTATATTTATATTATATAGGTGATGTGTTGTTGTCCTTTCTTGGTGGTGCTGGGTTAAGAGTTGGACTCAAACCTTATTAATTCCATGATTCTTCTGAAGTCACTAGCTCCTGGTGTTGGGAGTGTTTGTCTTACTGCTCATTTGTAAACATGAAAATCACCTTCAAAAAAAGTGGTGACCTTGCATGACAATCTTTGCTGCCTCTCTACTTAAGACACCAATTTAAGATGTCCCTTTTTCAGGAAGCTCGGCCCGTTTCCAGTCTTTCTGTTTTATAAGCAACATCTAGAGTTAATAATGCCACAAGGAGCAGAGAGAATCCATGAAGTCCCTCTTGACCTTTAGTGTGTGATTCTGTGAGTTGGCTCCTACCAAAACTCGAGCCATGAGCAAACTGCCTTGCACCTGACAGATCTGCTTCTCCCAATACTGTCCCTGAAACAGATTTTAGGGATTTTACCTGACCAATAAAGCAATCCTTTAGGCTCCCTGCACAGAGCAAAATGGGCAACTCCAGAATTCAATTCATCTCGTACTACAACAGGTGGAAAAACCTGTGTGGGTGAGCTGATCCCCACAAGTGTCTCTTCCTTGCCTTCAAATATGAAGGCAGCAAAGATGACCAGATCACACGGAGGAGTCTGAATTTGGTGAAACCAAAGCTCTTACCGTCGTCCTGCCAAAACTAAAAGCCCTTTTTCCCCCTAAGAACTTAAAATTTTCTTGTAGTGCAGCCCTTGAAGATCCCTGTCAGGAAGAACAAGGCAGAATATTTTTTCAGGGTGCTCTGTTTGTTTGTTTGTTTGTTTGTTTGTTTAAAAAGCAAATTTATGCCAGTTGTTGTTATAAATGTGCTTTTTCAGCAGATTGGATGGGGAGGTCAAGCCACAAGTCCATTGCTATAGATCTTTCTGCCCCTCAGCTGATGTTTTGTCAGGAGCTGGTTAAAAGCACTTTCAAGGCTCAGAAAGAACTACACAGAAGACAAAAAGCCTTTAATAGGAACACATCCTTCCCAGGGCTGCTGGGAGGACCTGTGCTCAGGAATGCTTTATTCTTGGAGGAAGTCATTTCCAAAAAAAAAAAAAGTGAGGAAGGGTGGAGTCACTATTACAAGCTCTGATGTTATGAAAGAGTAAAACTTTTTTCGTTAACCCATCATTTGATCTGCAGCAAAAAACTACCCAGATTTGGGGTGATCTTCACACACAGGGATTGCCAGGGCTGGCTCAGGCCACTCATATGTCTCACCTGGAATGTGCAGGTGTAGGTACAACCCACACCTGATCCCACAAGGATGTTCAGCACTAGGAATAAAGGCACTTCCAGTTTTACCTACAACCTGCACTGCCCGGCTTAATTCCATTGCTGATATGGACAGAGGAATGGTCTGGCTTAAACGCATCACAACAAACTGCTGAGAGCTTGGCTTTTGAGACCCAACCTGTGCCAACACAGGTGCACACAGGAACCCACAGCTGCTGATCCTCATCAGTAATCTCTCAGCACCGTGGAAATGTGGGCTCAGAGGAGGCAGCGAGGAGTACAAGGCTGGCACAACTTCTGTCACTGCTGCCCTGTTAAAAGGCTGCTGAGTTCCGACTTACAGAGACTGAAGATCCTCTGGGTCACTCAGGAATACAGGAGGTGAAAGGGAGGCTCTGGGAAAAGAAGATTTAGGTTTCAGGCTGAGCAAGCCTGAGGAAGGAAGCTCTGGGAGCCATTTGAACGGGGCTTTGCTATTTGTTGTGCATTTCTTGTCTAGCTAATACTACTCATAAGGCTGGAATGTGTAGTAGCCAGAGAGAGAGAGTATGTTTTCATTGTATATGAAAGCACAATAAAAGCAAAGCTTGCTCCCAGAAAGCTTTAGAGACTTAGAAAAAATGTTGTTCATATTTGAGGAGACAGAAGAAGGATTGAAAAGAAAACAATGACACCCAGGAGTAAACAGTAGATGGAAGTAGGTAGAAGCAGGAGATGAACCCAGGTATCCAAGCAACCCATTGCTTTGTCCTCTTGCCCACTTGGCTGACGGAATCAAAAGCTGGAGGAAGGGAAGGACTGGCACATGACAAAAATAGGCAGATGTGATTTTTGGGAAGGACACCTGTTAGCAGGAGCACCAGGTCTCCTTATCTCACTGATGGTGGTGTTCTGTGAGCAAAATCAGTCACTGTCCCCTCCTACCACCGACATCAAAAGCAGCAGAAAACCACTGCCCTCGTTTCCTGTGTTTCCCATCTCCATCCATTTCCCCCTGACATTTGCCATCAGAACGGAGTGTGCAGTGCAGCCACAGAGCTCCCTGTGATGGACAGCACCTCGTTCTGTTACGTGTTTGCTCTGCCAGAGATACAGCCCTGAGCTGGGCAAGGAGCAACAAAGAGCCCATAGAGGAGATAATTTATCCTTTTACCAGACGCATCCATGAAAGCAACTTATCTTCCCCTTCATCCACCCAGAGCCAGGATGTGGCTCTTATCTGCCTGTAAGCCAGGCAGAGTGGAGCTTCTTGCCCTTTAAGGTCAACCTGTTGGGGGGGGGGAAAAGGAGAAGAAGTAGAATTTTTAAGCTTTGGGTTTTTTCCTAGCAGCTTGTGGGTGTTGGACATGCCTGTCATCGTGGCAATCCCTGGGAAACGGGACCTGTCCCTGCCTTTTATGCTTCTCTTGGAGATTCCGTCCCAAATGTTTGAGCTCTGTTTGCTCAGAGCAAGCCCGGAGGAGGCCAGAAAGATGCCCAGAGGGCTGGAACATCTCTGCTATGGAAGAAAAGCTGAGAGCATTGGGGTTGTTCAGCCTGGGAAGACAAAGGCTCCAGGGAGACCTTGTTGTAGACTTTCAATACAGGAACGGGGTTATAAGATGAAACAAGACCTTTTACCAGGACAGTGGTGACAGGACAAGGGACAACAGTTTTAGACTGAAAAAGGGTAGATTTAGGTTGAATAAAAGGAAGAAATTCTTTACTGTGAGGGTGGTGAGGCCCTGGCACAGGTTGCCCAGAGAAGCTGTGGCTGCCCCATCCCTGGAAGTGTTCAAAGATGCGTTGGACGGGGCTTGGAGCAACCTGGTCCAGTGGAAGGTGTCCCTGCCCATGGCAGGTGGTTGGACTGGATGACCCTTCAAGGTCCCTTCAAAGCAAATCATGCTATGATTCCACGGTTCCATGTACAGGGAGCTGGACAATGAGTTATGACACAACCTCTGCTAACAGAAAATTCTGTAGTGGTTGAGGGGAATCACATTCCTCCCAACCCTGACTCTGTTGACTGTAAGTGGAGCCTCAGTGCCCAGCTCAGAAGTGGCCTCCGGCACAAAAGATGCCCAGTTCAAGTGGGGTGAATCCACTCTTGATGCTATGTCAGATGAATCCCACCCTGGTGAGTCAGAGAGAAGGAATTGCATTAATACAGGCATGTGTGATGAAGTATTTCCTTTAATTTCTCTTCCAGTCTGACTCCTGGTCATTTTACTGGATGCTTCTTAGTTCCTGTGTTATGAATAACAGTGAGTAACCATTTCCTACTCACCTTCTCCGTTCTTTACACACTGTTCATAGTCCTAAAATGTGATTTCAGGAAAGAAATTAGAATGATTCCACACAAAAGACATGGATACGCTGCAGATTTAAGCAGCTTTGTGCTGTTACTTTCTGGTTTGTTCATTATTCCCTTCCAGTAATTCCTAACATTCAGTTCCCCTGAGCTCTGCTGCTGAGATCTCTTTTCTGAGTGGAAATAGCTACTCTAGAGACCATCACTGTGTATAAATGTTTAGGGCTGCATTTCCCACATGTGCATTACTTTGCATTTACTAACACTCACTTTCACCTGTCTCTTTGTTGCCTGTTGTTGAGATGATCCTACAACTCCTGATGGGAATATTAGTTTCAATTACCATGAATAATTCTGTGTCATCAGCAAATTTCAACACTTTTATTGTCAGTCTTTTCCAAATCACTTTACAAGTGTGTTCAAGAACACAGCTCCCAGTGGAAGACCCTTCAGGACCCTCCTGGCAATGTTTTCCACCATCAAAACCCATCAATTCTTTGTTTCCTACCTTTTAATCAATTAATAATCTACAGGAGCAATCAATCCCACAACAACTTCATTTTTTTTGACTCCTCTGTTGAAAGACCTTGCTGAGAACTCTCCCATTTCCACTACACCGGCTGGATCATCCTACCACACGTTCACAAGGTCCTTCAAAACTGTTTGATTTGTGGGGGATGATTTCTTTCAGATAAGTGTTGCCTTTTCCTCAACGTGTTGCATTTAGGCCTGGGATTGTGGAAGCTGTTCCTTCTTGCAGATCCCACCAGTGAGTTTAATACAGGTCAGCATTACCTTCCCAGGTCCTTCACGGGGCCCTTCTCAAGAATTCACAACACAGTTGCTATTTTATATCCCCTGCAGCTAAGCCTGATTGAAGTGACAAGCTGCATATCACCATTAATAATACAGTATTTTTATATCTCCATTCCCCTGGAACCCTTGAGTCATGTTTTCCTTTCTTTTCATTGATTTTTTATAATTTATTTTACCAACCCTTCTGTTAGGAATCGTTCCTTTGATTGACTTACTCCCTCTTCTTCCCCAAGACAAATGTTGATGTAGGAACCATCTTAAACTACTCCACATTTAACATGATTGGAAGAATTCATCAAAGCTTCTGCACGCAGTGACCATCTTTTCCTTGCCCATCTGCTTTACTCCAGTTATAATTCCCATAGAGTCCCTGGCAGATTCTTGTATCGATAAATTGGAGTAAGGCTTTATTAATATTTCATTTCTTCAGTAAAATCTTTAGTAAAATTTCTTTCTTAAAATCTTTTTGGAATACTTTATTGATGCTTCATGTTAAATGTCCAGATATTCTTTCTACTCCTCATTTCTCATTTAGATCTTTTTAAATATTGTCATTTTGCTTCAATCACTTTTAGTCTTTTACTGGCCATTTATTTATCTAGGTTTAGCCTTTTTCAAAATCTTTTTAACACATGATATATATTTATTCTCTGAGTGTCCAGTTGGTTGTCTTCAAAGTATTTACTGTGCCATCTATAGGAATTTTGCATCTTTTGCCATTTCTTATAGTTTCTTTTTGAAAGCTTCCCCCTTTTGATTAAGTTAAACCCCTTTTGGACGTAAAGTTTCATTAGGGGGCTATTTTGCTTTTTCTCCCTTGCAATTATTTGAGTTTATGTACATTATGTTCACTGTCACAGTACAGCAAAGGTTGGCTCTGGAAGCTGCTGGAATTCCCAGGCTTCAGGAACAAGGAAATAAAATCCTGTGATTCCTCCTGTACCATGTCATTCTTTGCATAGTTTCTTTTTTAACCACTTTTATACCTCTGACAGAGAGCAGAAAAAGCACTGGTCTCTGACAGACATTGATAAGAGCACATTGGGGCATTTCCAAGGACCATCACTCAATCACAGCCTGGAAAGAAGCTCTGAAAGTCTCTGAAAGAAATCAGAGTTACTTTCAAAGCCAGATTTGGTTGTACAAGATCTCATCTAGTCCAACCTCGAACATTTCTAAGGAGATTCCGGAGCTGTTGCAATAGTCAGTCATGCACCTTAAATCCAGCCAGAATTTCCTTTCCTGTTACTTTTTACTTGTCTCTTGCCACCTCACTGGTCACCTGAGGAATGTCCTCTCTGAGCAAAGTCCATCTCCATCTTCTGCATGAGCCTCACAGTCTGCCCTCTCCAATTTGGATATAAAGACACTGTGTGAGACCACGTCAGAAGTCTTGCTTAGGCAGAGGTGGATGACACCAGCTGCTCTTGCCTGTCTGTAGAGCCCCTCAGCTCACCCCAGAAGTCCAAGAAGTTGTCCAAACACAGTCTGTTCTCAGTAAATCACGCTCACAGTCCCCTTTTTGTCCTTCCTATGCCTGCAAACAGCTTGCACGGGGACTTGCTCCATTATTTTCCAAAGGACTGAAGAAATGTTGACCACACTTACATTCCTCGGACCCTTTACCTGCCCCTTTGAAGCTGAGTGTGATGTTCGCCTTTTTTGCATCTGGAATTGCCACAGTCATTCCAAAAACCTCACAAAGGCACTGGCAGCTCTCCCATTCCCCTTGAACGTGTCCTCCTCTGTCTCATGGACTTGTTACCACCACAGTCCCTAACTTAACCCTCCTCTACTCTGGGTAGTATCTCTTTTCCTCTCTCCAACACAGTAGATCTGGGAAGTTTGGAGAAGAACTTGCCAGTAAATACTGAGGCAAAGAAAGAACAGTGTACCTCAGTTATTTCCACATAAAGAGTCCAACTCAGTTTTGTGGCAGCAGAGAAAGCAGCTGCCTCTGTGACCTTTTCCTGGAGCAGTTTCAGTCAGAGACTCTCTCACTTTTAAGGGTATTCTTTCTGCATAATGTCATCATCGTTAGGACAGAGTTATGGGATACCTGATGATGATATCAGCTGCTTGTTTTGGAGCTAAAGCTGTTTTTCTTGACATGTTGTGCAAGGCTCCACACTCAGTGAATTCTAACCCTTCCCACAGATGTCAGATGTCAGCAGAGCTGTGTTTATAGAGAGCCCTACCATGGGTCAGCCAGCTCTGATATTGCTGAGTAGGGGGCAGGAGGAAGAGAATCCTCTTCATCACTGCTGCAGGACAAGGAGTTTCATCCCTCAGTTACCTCCAACCCACAGTTCAGGATTAAAACCCAATGTACAACAACCATATGTTGAAAAATAACATGTAGAAAGCTGAGCTGGAAGAGAGGAGGAAGAATTGTTGCTGAAGTCCAACCTGTTTGTTGGTTTTGCAGGATCAGGTTCTTTGCTGTAACTCAGTCCTTGCTCCTGGTTTGTCTCGTACCCCAAAGCAAAACCCAGCTCTGAGTTTGCACAGAGTGGGCTGGTGGAAAGGTTAGGGCTGACCTCTGCTTGCTCAGAGGAACATTTTTAACCTGTTCCTCTTTCCACACTGCCAAGCTCTTTCCTTTCCCCCAGCCCCAGTATTTCTGCCTTAAATCCATCCCTTTTCTCCTGGGGCTCTGGTCACAGTGAAACCAGCCTTTCACATTCCTCTGCCTCCCCACATGCCAGCCTCCCTCCCCTCCATTCCAACCCCCTGATTTACTTCTCCCCCTTCATTAACACAGATGGGATTTTACGTTCAAACAATGTTCCACCATGTACCAGTTCCCCCGATAAGAAAACTCAGTCCCAGGGTGACTCAGCTCCGTGGCATGCAGGTAATTTCTGCAGCTCCCTCCCATGGCATTCCTCCGCAGTGCCTGCATCTGAGACATTCCCACATTCTGGATGTCTGTGTGTGCCTTAGGTGACTGGACAGCCTATTTTCACCCTACAACGATGCAATGTGCAGATTTTGCAGAAGTCCTCGGAGCTGCTCTGTAATGAAAATCTCGAAGTGCCTTCATCCAGAGTGTTCAGGAAAGTATTTCCCAGCTGCAGCCAAACACCTGCCAGCAGGTCTGTACTGGTGAATGCAAGATGTGTTCATGGTGTGATCCGTCTCCATCCCTCAAAGAGAGGCCTTGCAGAGCCCCTCTCTGGCCATTCCAAGGCAATGATCCCACACGTGGATCCCTGAAGACAGCATGACAGTCAAGGATGGACTGGATGCTCAGCAAAAGGCTTGGACTTAAATGCAGAGAGCTAGGTCCTAGATATTCATAGAATCATGGAAAATACCTCCAAGATCATCAAGACCAATCTGTGACCAAATACCACCATGCCCACTAAACCTCAGAACCACAGAATCAGAAAATGATTAGGCTTGGAAGGGACCTTAAAGGCCATCTCATTCCAACCCCCTGCCGTGGGCAGGGACACCTGTTGCTCCAAACCCTGTCCAACCTGGAACATTTCCAGGGATGGGGCAGCCACAGCTTCTCTCAAAAACCTGTGCCAGTGTCTCACCACCCTTACAGGGAAGAACTCATTCATTATATCCAATCTAAATCTCTCCTCTTTCAGTTTAAAGCCATTCCCCGTCGTCTATAACTCCAGGGCCTTATAAACCGTAATGTAAAGTGCCACATCTACCTGTTTTTTGAACACTTTCAGGGATGGAGACTCTACCACTGCCCTGGGCAGCCTGTTCCAATGCTTAATCACACTTTCAGGGAAGACATTTTTCCTAATATCCACCCTGAACCTCCTCTCGCACAGCTTGAAGCCAACGCTTCATCTCTGCCCCATAACTATCTACACATCCATTTATGCCTCTGAATTTTGAAGATTTCTCTGTGCCTGTTTATGAGCTGCCTCAGCCCTCAAGTGAGTGGTTGAGATGAGCTGGAATAACACCACTCAGGCCCCTGCCAGCACAGATAGACATCACTACAGAAAGAACTGTAGCTTTTTATTCCCCAAACATATGTTCCTCTTGTTCCTATAACTGGAATCAGCTCGTGGAAGGAGCGCCAGGCAAAGTGTCCCAGTTAAAGTAATAATTCACTCCACGGATCCGACGGGTTTGCGTCAGGATTACGAAGGCAAATCCAAGACAGTTACAAATCTGTGGAGTAATAGTGCGCTGCTAAAAGGATAGAGGGAGGAGGATCACATTCCTCCCAGCTCCTCAGGCTGACAGTGCAAAAGAAATAAGAACACCCAGTGCTCTGCTCGGATACACAGAGTCCTCGGCCAGGTGAGTCTTATCAGTTGGACAGGGACCTCGTTCCTCCTCCAGAACTTCACTGAGCCAGGTCACACCTCCAAGGAGTGATCCCCATCCTGGGTTTGTTACTGCTTTGCAGTGGAATGATGCAGCCCCTGGGGAGCCGTTCCTTCACCTCCTGGTCTCTCCTTGCAGTAGGACTGGCCATAAAGCTCAGCATTTCTCAGCCGGGCACTTCCCTGTCCCAAAAATACCCTAAATTAGCCTTTTTTCTTCCAAAAAGAGTATTTCAGGCTTCACCCATCGATGATAGGAGACCTAATCGTCCATTTTCCTTCTCTTTTTTTCCTCTCCTACCACAACGTCCAAAAATGCATTTTTTAATCTTTCTCTTTTTCTTTCTTCCTTCCTTTCTTCCTTTCTTTCTTGCTTTCTTGCTTCCTTCCTTCCCTCCTTCCTTTCTTCCTTTCCTTCTTTCCCTTCCTTCCTCCCTTCCTCCCTTTCTCTCTTTCTTTGAAATTACAGTGACAGCTCATTGTCCTGACTCCTGGAGTTTGGGCTTAGAATACTGAGAGGTTCCCTTTTTTTTCCAGTTGCCCAAGTCAGCCTGTATGTGGAGAAGGGTCAAAAATATACTCATTATGAATTTATCTGAAGGCTGGCAGATCTGGATTGTCCAATCCAACCACAGAGAGACATCCTCCTCCAGACAGAGTTGTGCTGATGAAAGTGCTGCTGGAGAGTACCACAGATCTGCCTGTGAGCTGCTCAGAGAAACACTCTCAAATTTAAAAAAAAGAAATAAATAAAAATGAACGTATAAATAAGTTGGAGGTGTTAAAACATTTTTTTATTCGTTTCCAAATCGAAATTTTGAAGTGCTAAATTGCAAAACTGGCTGTGATTTTAGTTGACCTTTCTGAAGAGTTTGCAGGGATAAGCAAAAAAAGCCACCTGATTTCAAGTGTTTAATTTTAAGACAAACGCAAAGTGATGACTCAACCTGACAGGATTTTTTTGCCTGCTTTTCTATTTCTGTGAAGGAAAAAAAACTGGAAAAAAAAATTCCTTTTGGTTCAACCAGTATCAGTATTTTGATTTTGACTGATGATATTTTCTGAGAACAGCTTCTGAGCTAAAAATTCTCCCAGATGAAGATGCAACACTCATTTTTTGCCACCCAAGACAGACTAACTGATAACCACTGGCCGCTGTTTCTCTGTTCTTGTGGGGATCACCTACATTTAGATGGATGTTTTGGGCAAATATTTATGAAAATGCCAGATCTCAATTCAGTGCATCAACAACAGAATCTGAAATCCCTCCTAAATTCCTGGGACATCCCCCTGTGTCCAGTCTGCTGTGGATGACCCTCTATGGACACATCTGCATGTAGGGGACCTCCAAGGTCTTCCAGGGAAGGACCTTGAGAGTGAAGATGGGCCTTTGATCCAACCAAGGATCCTGACCGAACTCCCAAGCAGCAGATATCTTGCTTTCTTTCAAATTTATTTCCCATTTGGCTCTACTTATTGATTTCCGTTCTAACCAGAAAATCTCACAAGCTGGCTCACTTCAAGCACTTAAGAGGCACCCAAAATTGTGCAAGTGCTGAAGAGCTGTTGGCCGTGTTTGTTCTGTATTCCAAGAGGAATCGCAGACCTCTTCTCACATTCCAACTCAGCCAGGTCCAGCTGCAAAGAGGAGGTGATTTTCAGGAAGAAAACCAGGTGCACCAAAAGGAGTTTGTGTCCGGCCTGGTTACCTCCACACTCACAATTTTTAAAAACTAGGCCAGAGTTCTGGGATCAAATCCATGAATCTGTTTAAATTTTACATTGCAAGTCGGTCTGGAGAGCAGGAATGTCACGGTATTGTCACCAATCCATGTCCCCAATCCCTGAATTGCCACAATAAAATCCTGCCAAGTCTTCCCTTAGTGCCTTTTGAAAACAGAATAGTCTGAATACACACTTAGTGTTTGAGCTACTTTTAAAATATTTATCCCTTGTGGAGGAAAACGCTTAGTCTGCAGCTCTGCTGGGGAAGATATGATCGGCTATTTGGGAAAAGATTATTAGATGATCTTTCGGGTCTACTAGATGATCTTTAAAGTCCCTTCCAACCCAAATCATTCAATGATTCCATGTAAAGGTGGTGTCTGCCACCACTTTCACTCCCTGCTTGGTCTGATGCAGGCTCTGGAGGAGAGACACAGAGTGCTATTTGCCTAGAAGAAGCACAACATCAGTGACTATTTGCTTTACTTTGTGCAAACAAAGGGTAGATTCTTGCTCTGAACCTGATTCTTGGTCCCTTTCTCCATCCACCTTGCACACAGTGCAGACTCAACCCCGCCTCATGCATTAGCAAGGAGATAATAAGGTGGGATGTGCTTTATGAGCAGTCACAGAGAAATATCAAGGCCTTAAGGCTCAGCTTTCCCCATCTGATGGCTCACAGCCCTGTTCCAGCAAACACTCAGGTCACTGCAGTGCTTGGCAACAATGCTTGGCACAGGGATGCGAAGCTGATCACACCCTCTCAGCTTCCTGCAGCCGCTGGCACAAAGTTAACTCCCTGTGCCAGGGCAGCACAGCAGCTCCCTTGGCCAGGCTTGAGGCTTTGCCCTCAAATCCTCCATTCCTCTCACTTCGAATCACGGAGTGATTGGGGTTGGAAAGGAAAGTAAAGATCGTCTTGTTCCAAGCCCCGTGCCCCGGGCAGGGACACCTTCTACTATCCCAGCTTGCTCCAAGCCCCGTCCAACGTGGCCTTGGACACTTCCAGGGATGGACCATTAAGCATGAACTCTTTGTGGCTCCTTCGAGATGTTTTCCTCAACCATTAATGCGTATTTTGGATCATGGGGGTATTATATGTCTGGGGAATATGTTATGCCTTGATTCCCCTGAATTTTGAACTCACTACAATTTATTTCGCATGCTGCTGTGATTATTATTTCATCAGCCTACCCCAAAACTCCTTTTCTGAGCCCACTTCTAAGCCATATTCACAATATAAATTTCATTCTGGCTTCCTGTCCTTGCCTCTGAGTCTCTCAGGAGGTTCCCCTTCCAAAGAGGGAGTGTATAAGTGAGTGTAAATTATTTCCTCCTCATGAAGCAAATTTTCTTTCATTTCTGTAATAAAAATCTGTGAAAGTATAGACCAAGTCTCAGTGATCAATGCGTCCCTTTTATTTTTTCATACTCATGCACTAGGAAGGGCATATTTTCAATTTATCCAGAAAGAAACCTCTTAGCAACTACCTTTTAGTTCAAAACTTCTCTCAGGCAGCTCCCCTAAAACAAAGGTTTCCTTTAACAATGCATTTCCTTATATTCTTTAACTCTCAAGAGTATGTGAGCATATAATGAAAATCCTGGCTAAACAAAAAGTTTATTTTAAATGGAAATATCTACAGAAATTTGTCAAGAAGGATGTTCCTCCAAACGTCACCGCTCTTGCCAAAAATACATCTCCACTGGCATTGTGTGATGGCCTCAAACCCACGGGAAGCCCTCTGAGGATAAACAATGCACTCCACTGTTCTTCCAGGCTGCAGGACAGATGGTAACACAGGAGCTGTTAGCTGTGGATGAAGCTAAAAAACCAAAGGTCCTGACAACTCAAAATAATTGACATGTTGGAACTTGTTAGAAGATAAAATGCCCCAGTTTCAATGCTTTACCAGAATTATTGTGAACATCCTCGCTATTTCAGGTTCAGCAGGAATATTTTGCAAGTGGATTACTGTAACCAGAGCAAGACTTTTGTTGGATGGCCCTCTGTGAGATGTCTCAGTGGGTTGGATGATCTCTGCAGTCCCACAACTAGTTGCAGCCTCAACTCAACGCTGGGCAATTCTTCCAGGTCAGGTCTATGGAGTTTAACATCCAATCTCTTTGGTTTATGATTCCGTAGGTCTGTTGAGTGAGTTTTGGTGGGTTTGAAATTCTTTGGGTGGCAGTTTTGCTTGCAAACCATGCCGAATTGAAAATTTGATGTATTGTTTGGTCACGAAAGCAACACGGAGGAACATGACCCTCAGGTACCTGAAGGAAGCCTACAAGAAAGATGGGGAGGGACTTTTACAAGAGCGTGTAGTGACAGGACAAGGGGAAACAGATTAAAACGGAAAGAGAGAAGGTTTAGATTGGATAATAGGAGAAAAAATCTTTACTGTGAAGGTGGTGAGTTGCCCAGAGAAGCTGTGGATTCCCCCACCCTTAGAAGTGTTCCAGGCTGGGTTGGACAGGGGTTGGAGCAACCTGGGCTAGTGGAAGGTGTCCCTGCCCATGGCAGAAGGTTGGAACTGGATGATCTTTAAGGTCCCTTCCAATCTAAACAATCCTATGATTCTATTAAAATAAGTGTCCAGTGCAAGTGCATGGGTGTGTAGATGGGTGTGTGCCAATACACGGAATTTTTGTCCCCATGACTGGAATTTTCTTTCAGTGAATAAACAGAGACCCGGAGGCATCGCCTCCCCGTTGCACCAAACACATGCTGAAGGAGTTTTAAAGCACATTGCCGTTCTGACTTAATCAGTGGTTGCCAAACTTCCTGGCCCAACAGTCTTTTGGTTTAGGATCCACAATGACACCAGTCACTGTAACTGTGAGGCATTAGCTTTCCTCAGCAGAAGGGTTTGAAAAATAACCTTATCTTCCCTAGTTCATCTCTATCACTCAAGATGACTTCCAGTGCCACAAATACTCCGGGAATATCAGGAGTTCCTTGTCTCGTGTCCATTAATTTCAATGATGTTTCTAATTTAAGCCTAGAGAAAGAGTCCTAAATGACAGTGAGTTACCCAACCACAAGCAGATGATTTAAGAGCAGATGCAACGATCTAGTTCTCAGAAGTTTCCTCTCTTCTGCCTGGCTGGTGAGTTCAAGATATCCTACAGGATGCCAGTGGAACAAGTGCTTCCTGTGGCTGAAATCAAAATATGCCTTAGAACCATATCCATGATACAGATTATGTTTGGGGTAATGTCTTTAATCTGCCAGAGGGCAGGTTTAGATTAGATAGTAGATGGAAATTCTTGGCTGTGAGGGTGGAGAGGCACTGGCACAGGTTGCCCAGAGAAGCTGTGGCTGCCCCATCCCTGGAAGTGTCCAAGGCCAGGTTGGACGGGGCTTGGAGTAACCTGGGATAGTAGAAGGAGTCCCTGCTCATGGCAGAGATTTGGAACAAAGTGATATTTAAGGTCCTTTCCAACCCAAACCATTCTGATTCTATGAAACAGCTTTCCAAAGACCATTCCATCTTGCTCGCCCTAAATCTTGGCAAAATAGTATGTTGGGTTTTTTTTTTTTTTTTCACAAGTGATGGGGATTCAGCTGCTCAAACTTCCCAGAGCAGCAGGCAAGGGTTGGGAGTCTGTGAGATCTGACAGACTTCAGATGTGCTCAGTGTTGGCTCATGTTGTCTGGTGGTGTAGGAGAAATACTTTTTGCCATCTGTTCTCCCCCCATATTCAGTGGTTTTCAACCCTACCAACCTCCCCAGCAAAAAATGGTCAAAACCTTTCACAGATGACTCCAGATTTTTCAGTGGTGTCATTGAAACAGAAGAGTTTGTCCAATATACTCTCACAACTGGTTCAGGCATAGCCCCAAGAATCAGCATCCTTCCCTTTCTTGCCTTCTTCCCCTTCCCTTCATTCAGGAAAAGAGGTGCCAGAACCTCAAGGACACTCTGGAAACACTCAAGATCCTTTTGGATCATCCATGACTCCCTCCTGAATCAGAGTTCTTTCAGCTTGACATACTTGCTCCCTTACTTTCAGCCCTTACTTTCACAGTGAAAATCATCTTGCTCTCTCCCATTACCTGTTCGGCAGCTCTAGAAAGTCCATATAATTCATTCCCTTTTTTTCCTCTTCCCACTTCTGACCTTTCCTTACAGTTTCTGGGTTTCCTGCTTCCCTCTCATCATTTTTATACCACTTGAAATAATAGCACCCATAGGCAACACTGTCTGGACCTTTGCCTTTCCCTTGTCCCAGATGATTCCCACTTCAACTGGTTTTCTCAAAAAAAACCACTGCCTTTGTTTGGGGAAGATTATGACAGAGGGTTTGTGTAAAGGCTGAGGACATCTGCCCCAAAATTTCTGGGAAGAAGAGGCTGTGGTAGGAATGATCTTGTGATGTCAACCAGAGCCTAGAGTTTGCACGTTCCCACATCACCTCTGAGGATGTGCAGAGGGTGTCACCCAGGACCAAAGCCATCCAGACCCAAAACATAAGTGTCACTGCGGAAGGAGGTATAGAGTTTCTGCTGCCTGCCTGGGAACACTTCCCAGGGTATCTTCCCACCTTACCCAAAACAACCTGTGGTAGGTTCAGTGGCACAGCAGCCATGTCTTCGGGAAAGTAGCCAGAAAGAGTGGAATTGTCTTAGAGTAGACTTTTCGAGGAATAACCAGGTCACAAAAAGCAATTCCTTGGTGTCTTTTGGTTATCATGGCCAGTCTTCTGCTGCCCAAAAAGACAAGGCTCTTCCCTAATTCCTTTGTCACACCAGTGAGCCCCACGTAGACTGCAGGTGTTACACAAGGCACTGGGCACCTCTGTTTAGGAAACAGAATCCCAACTTTCACAGCAAAGTTAAGCCACCTGGTGCTACTAATTCCAAGGCTGTGGGTTCTATCCCTGGATGGGCCGTTTGCTGGAGACTTGCACTTGAAGATCCTTGTGGTTCCCTTCCAACTCCAAATATTCTGTGATTCTGTGGGTCTGTCCTTGGGAGCTGGGTATCTAAGCTCCCATGATAGTCTGTAGAGACTGAGGACTCGACTAAGCTGAGCTCTGGTATCAGCTGAGATGCTCTAGGATATCACAGAATCATAGAATACCCTGAGTTGGAAGGGAATCCACTAGGATCATCACAGTCCAACTCCTGACTGCCCAGGACAGCCCCAAGAATCCCACCGTGTGCTTGAGAGAGCTGTATTTGAGATATAGAAAGCTTGCAGATGTATCAGACACCTCACAGAGACAACTCAGATGGCCCAATAAACCTAGGATTAGGCAGCTGAATCCCACCTACTGTGGGTGGCATGGGCAGGAGTCCACAGTAATGCTCAGCTTGAGGAACAAGCGGCATGGAAGAGGGAGGATACCTGCTCTGGCCAAGTTTCTTTACCAAGGGAGCAGAGACAGGTCAGGAATACCAGACATTATATGGGATTAGTTTGCATAGGCAGAGACAATTCCCAAAACAAATCTGCTCTGGATCTCAGGGCTTTGGGGAGGGGAGCTGGTCCAAAGCAGTGGCTAATGGCATGGCCAGTGTGCTGAGCCCTTTCCTGCCACTGTCCCCATCCCTCCTACCCCACCTCCTCCCTCCACAGGGAGCTCCTAAACCTCAGGGAGTGGGAACCCACCAGTGGTGTTTTGCTGCTGTTTGTCAGGCACCAGCAGCCCCCTGTCAGCAGCGATGGAAAATTAAACATAAACCGGCTCGGGCTCCCAGATTTCATTATCGAGCTCAGAAGAGGAAACACCTGGAGCGAGGGGAGGAGGGGCTGAGCACAGCCAGCTCTGGAGCTTGCAGGGAATACCCGCCCCAGAGGCACCGGCGTTCCCATCACAGCCCCGTAACAAACAACAAAGAGATAGTTTTCCGTTCCGGTAGCACGCCCCTCTGGAGTCACTGTCCGACCTCAGGCTGGAATTGCTGCAGCAGGAGCCGGCCCATCCGCCGGCCCCGGGCAGCCTGCAGCCTCCTTACGCCGAGCTCTGCAGATCCATCTCTCATCCAGGGACTTGGAAAGGATGAGCAAAAAACACTGTGTCCACCTGCCAGCCCTTCATCTTCTGCCGGGATTTCTCTCAGAGGGACAGAGACGGCTTGCAAAGGATGGTCCCCCAATCCACTGTCCCCACCGCTACCTAACTCGTGGCTTTTGCCTTCCCTCCCTCCCCAGCCACCTCCTCCATCCCCGTCCTCATCTCATCAAAGGGCTCTTGTGTTGTGCCTCCCGCTCCCATTGAGGTCGGCACCACAAATTATCCTTTCATTCCTGCTGTCGTCCCCTCGGCACAGCGCTGAAGTCCCCGTGTCCCCCGCCCCTGCTCTCTCCAAGTTCAAAGCTGAAGGAAAAATAAATTATATTTTGGTTTTCCCCATGAAAAACAGTCCACCTGCTCCGACTTTCATCCCACACCCCGTTTTCTGCCTTTCCTTGGTGTGTTGCCTGTTCTTGCAGGAAAACATCCCCAAGGAAAGGGATCAGAGGCGGTGGGGAGGATAACACAGGAGCCAGCATCCATCCAGACAGCTGCTCCTGCTCCACCAGCCAGCAATAAAGATTTTGTTTTCCTCTCTCCCTTCACATGCTAATCACCCAGCAGTGATTAGAGCTGCAGCCTGACTCCAAGGGAAAGAAACAGAGCCGAGGGGCCGGGAGGAATTTTTTCAACGCCGAGCAGAAAGGGCGGGTGGAGAAATTGGGGAAGGGAAAACAAAACAAAGCAGCAAAACAGAGTAATGGGACTTGAAGAAGCCACATTCCTTATGGCTGGTCACGTCCATCCCTTTCAGCATTCAATCCCAAAGTGACTGGGCAAGGGGCTTATTGAAGATCCCTGTTTTCTTATTAGTAGTCCTCCTTCCCAGCCGGAGGAGGTCGCGAGGCGGGGAAAGGGAGATGGGAGCAGGTCTGGGGAGGGCGCTGGGAAATTCCTGGCATTTTTCTGCCTTTGTGTCTGGGGGCTGAACTGAAAGGGAGGGATGCTGGGCTGCATTAAGCCTCCTGCCCCCTCCAGCAGAGAAGGGATTGCGCTCCCAGAACTGAGAGCCTTTTTATCCCCTTCCTTAGACGGCTTCCAAGAAAACAAAAATACAAATTTGGTGGGGTTTCGAGGGAGACACAGCTCTCAAGGGAACTCCGAGTTCTCCCTGCCATCTCGCTCGGTAATCCTGACTCCTTTTGATCCCGACAGGAAAGCAGATCTTCTCCTTACATCCCTGAGGGCTCAATCCCTTCATTTTTTCTTCTGGTTTCACTTCATAATTGCCGTTTGATGGGGCTTCCCTGGCTTCTCTTTTGACATGATGCTACACTGCATCCTTTCACTGTCAGATCCCAGCTGGTCACATTCCTCAGGGAATAACGGCCACTGCTGTGGGGCTTAGCAAAGCCTGGTCTGAGCCACCGCCAAATCCCCCAAATAACTAGGGGTGGATAAAGAAGGAAAGTGGGAATGGAGGCGTATTCCTAGAGAGTACTGCAAGAATTGCAGCAACAGGTGATGTCCCGGGAGCTCCAGCACGAGGATGTTGATCCATCACGTTCATCAACCACCCATAGGCTTGGTATCCATGAAGCCTTGTAATCCTTTTCAGTTTTATTCTGATCTCCTCAGCATCCTGAGGCAGCAAGAGCCACACCTGAGCTCTGCCTGGCTTTGTCTTGGCTGAGGGATGACGCCCAGCTGCCGGAGTTAGAGGAAGGAGTGAATGTTCCTGCCTCTTCCCGCTCGGTATCACTCCGGATGCTGTGACCCAGGGGCAGCTCTCCTGCTCAGCTTTCTCTGCTGCAGACAATGGAGTCCCAGTCTATTCCCTGGGTAGTGCTTACACAGAAGTCATTCAGGGCTTAGGATTGTTCCTGGTGCTTTTACCTTTTCCAGCACTATTGTGTCCTGTTGAGGCGGGGGGATCGGCATTGTACACTCCGTGCAGGACCTCAGTGCCCCAGGGATTTACTCAATGCCACTGTGTTGTTGTGTTTTTTTTTAACATTATTCTTTTCTTACAAACTCTAAACTCCTATTTGACCTTTCTGACTCTGGTGCAGTGAGGACTTTTCACTCAGCTCTTTCCAGGTACCCAAAGATGTCCCCTAATTTGGGGCCCGTGCACGGTTAGGCTGCCTTTTTTCCCATGTGCCATCTTTAACACTTTTCAGCATCAAAAATGGGCTGTCCCTTTTCCTTCTCGCTTCCTGCAGACTAGAAAATCCTTCAGCAGATTTTCCCACTGAGCTTTCAGTTGCATAAACCTCCGCTGGTTTCATTACTCACCGCCCCCCTTTGCCACATCAGCCCTGAACAGTCTGAGCAGAACAAGACCAGAAGAGGCCAACCAGCATCACAACTCTACTGGGAAAACCAGCCATGCATGCCCGTTCTTTGTTCCCCAGCTTTGAACCTTTAATTAATCTACTGCAGCTTGTGAATAATGATGATAGGACGGTCTCTCCAGGAATTCGATCTGACCCATGTGCCAACTCGCCCATATTTTTGGCATGCAAAAGAGGCCAGAAAGTCCCTAATGGCAGGATGGCCTTACTCCTGATGTTAAGACTACTTCTTTCTGATGGTCATGAGGGAGCAATCCCAAAAGAGGCTTTCCTTTAATACGCATGATCCCATGAGAAGATGAATGTGCCTGAGAGCATGAGACCTGAGCATTGAGATAGTCATAGAACCACAGAATGGTGAGGGTAGGAAGGGATTTTTAAAGAAACATCCAGTTCCACACCCCTGAAATGATCAGGGACATCTTTAACTAGATCAAGTTGCTCAAAGCCCCATCCAGCCTGACTTTGATTGTTTCCAGGGATGGGATATCTACTACCTCTCTGAGAAATGTATTCCAGTGTTTCACCACCCTCATTTAAAAAACATCCTCCTTATATTCAATTTAAATTGACTCTCTTTTAGCTTAAAATCATCACTCCTTGTGCTATCACAACAGGCCCTGCTAGAAAGTTTGTTCCCATCTTTCTTGTAGACCCTCTCTTAAGTATTGAAGGGCCACAATAAGGTCTCCCTGGAGCTTATCTTCTCCAGGCTGAGTCCCCTGAGTTCTTCCTGGATTGATTTTCACTGGGAGAGTCCTCTCACCTTATCCCACGCATCCTACCTCAAGGACGCATCTCCAGTCCTTCTCTCCTCCTCCATCTGCCTGGCACCAGGAGGGGAAAATGTGCGGGATTTTACGTCATGGAGAGCTATAAACTGTGTCCAGATCTGTCCCATGGAAAGAATTATGAGGGGTTGACACATCCACACACCATCTGATAGCTAAAAATAGGCAGTGTCCATCTGGAATGGCCGAGCCTCACCTCGGCGCTCCCCTGGAACACCCAGTGGGATGTGTGTTTGCAGCCACACAATGGAAGATGAGGAATGCTAAATATAGGGAGAGTAAATATAGGGAGAGCTGCTCTCCAGCACGGGGAGGTGTGGTGGAATATGTGCTGTGCCAGGAGCTCGGCTTTTGGCTAGTTATAAAAAGTGACAACAGCCAAGGAACCCAGGCAGGAAGAACTTCATTTATTCCTGGATACATGCTGTCTTGTGCTTCTGTGTCCTGCCAAGAGTGACCTCAAGGAAACAGGGAGCTCTTCACCACCTCCTGCTCCTCTCCTTCCCTAATCCTCTTTCTGTTTTTGATTGCTTTGCAAGGGCCAGTTGTCCCTTCTGTTGACCATCCTCAGAAGATGCACAACCACTGGGCAGTGAGATCCACAGAGAATTCCTCTCACTCATTGACAAATACATTTCTCATCTCAAAACCAGAGCTCACTGGAGAGGAAAAATTCCCTGCCAGAGGAGGGTTCAGGTTTCCATTTTCTTTCTCATTATTTCCTGTGATTATTCCCTGTGCTGTTTAATGAGGAGTGGGTGGTCCAACCCTGCCTGGTGCTGTAGAAGCCTGAGAAGCAGATGATGTAAAATGAGTGATGTCACATTTAAGTACGTAAAGAGAGATCCCAGCTTGGGCTGGTTGCCACTGCAGCTTGGCTCTCTGGTTCTCACTCATCTGAGGTTTAGTGCTCAAACCAGACAACTCATTTGGGAACTCCCTCACCCAGTTTTGAGGGTGAGTTCAGGCCCACCATATTTTGTTTTGTTATCTGTAGAAAATGGTCTTCCATATTGCCTTCCATATTCTAAATTGCCTTCCTACATGCTGCTCTCAAATGCCATCACATGCAGACACGTTAAAGAGACAAAGAAAGCAGGATTTGAAGAGGACAAACAGACTCTTTTTGGAGAAAATGGCACTTCTTTTTTTGTGATGCAGCGTGTGAACAACAATGTTACAGCATCAACCTGTTCTTTAATCCAGCATCTTGAAAACAACACTAAGGGTCAACATCTGGGTTTGTCATCTACCCTGTGACTTCAGTTGCCTTGAAGGAGGTGAGGCTTTTCCTGCAGCGAAGGTTCTCAGGGGACAGCAGTTGTTTCCACATTCCTTGTTTCAGAGAGGTTTTCCCCCATTATATAGCAGAGAGTTTGCATGGATCCATATGAAGGTTTATACATTAACTGATGATGTTCCCCAAGTCCAGACAGGAATTAATTTCCTTCTCAAGATCTTTGAGTCAAAAGGGCTGGAAGTTCTTCCGAGGTTGCCTGACTCTTCCCAGTGCTGCAGCACCCTTATTACTCTTGTGAGCCCATCCTGCTCCTTCCACCCTTCCTCCTGGGTGCTCCAGGATAACACCAGCGTCACCACTACCCATGGATGGGCAACCCTGCCTTCACCAAAACTATTCCCTCGTCACCTCAGTGCTTGAGTCAATTCTCCAGAGGCTTAGAAATACAGCAGTATAACAGACTTGACATTTTTCTTGTTGGCTTAGGATCCTGAATGTTTCCAAATATGAAGGAAGTTAGTATGGCACTACCTTCTGGGGCATGAGATGAGAACTGGGCCTCATCTAACGTTACCCACAACAGAAAATAAACATCCGTGTTCATCCCTCTCTTCATTCCACTCAGGGCACTGTAGACTTCTCTGACTGGTGGTGGGAATCATTTGTAGGGAAACATCTCCATCTCCATTGACTGGAGAGACCCTGAATGGAGAGACACACTTGGAAATGTCCAGCTGGTGGTGAAACAGGACCTACAGGAACTTCACAGGGGGACACAGAGCACTTACTAATTGGGTGTTGCTTTAGCCTAAGCCTTCCCTTTGATTGAGACCAAGAGACTGCAGTGTAGATTCCAGTTCCACCCTGCTCTTGGCAGGTTTGGGTTTCACTCAAATTCTGGAGTAGGTCAATCAGACAAAGCATGAAAAGCTTCTTATCTTGATTTGCCAAAGCCTTAAACCTGATCCATCATCAAATGGTTCTCTGACATGGTCACTGCTGGTGGTAGTTTTTGCTCTAGATCTTTGCAAGCCTGATGGGAGGGAATTGAAGTATTTCTCTGAGTGGATTTGCCATTTGCTACCAGGAAGGTCAGTCCCGTTCAACCTGCCGGAGAGAGGTCAAGGTCCTGTGCGTCCTTTTGCATCTTTTGCAGATGTTGTCCTCAGTGGACTGTAGCTCACTCACACACAGGATGTAGGGACATAATGACAACTTCCTCCGGTCCCAGAGATTTCAGCAAAGCTCTCCCCACACCGGGGGCATTCCCACCATGTTCACTGCAGAGGTAGTGATCAGGCTGGAGCAGGTCCAGCCCAGCCCCCTCTTCTTCCCGGAATTTCCTTTTATTGTTAATCTCAACAGTGTGAAGCA
The DNA here is from genome assembly GCA_013396775.1 of Cephalopterus ornatus. Classification (NCBI taxonomy): domain Eukaryota; kingdom Metazoa; phylum Chordata; class Aves; order Passeriformes; family Cotingidae; genus Cephalopterus; species Cephalopterus ornatus. The sequence continues at coordinate 60,325 of VZRE01011564.1, forward strand.
TAGACCACATCTGGAGTGTTCTTCTGGACATCCAGCTTTCTAACCAGCAACACTTTTTCGTGATGTTTGTCCCCTTCTCTGGAAGGAGAGATTTTTGCTGCCTCTTTGGTTCACTGTTATTTTAATTCAGGAGGAATTTCTCTGCTTTGCTGTGCCCTACCTTGCACTTGGCACAGAGCTGAATCCTGAAAAACCCTCCATATCTCTCTGCAGTGACTTCAGATCTTCTGCCCTTTTGTGTCCACACACCACTGCACAGCTTGTTTGGTATAAATACATCTCTGAAATGCAGACTCATCAACAAAGCAACTACATCTTTCACCTCCACGAGCACAGGATGTCTCTCTGGACCCTTCAAGAAATTCAGTGTCCATTTGAGATGTCCCAGAGCAACTTCCAGCTACTGCTCCATAAGGACGTGTGCCTCCTCTAGTTACTGGGATACATCTATCACCGTGGGTGAATGTCCAAAACACTGAGGGTTTGAATCACATCCCACCCTTAACTTGTGCCTCAGAAGTGGTCACATTTCAACACAGGGCAGAGGGGGGTTTTTGGATGTGCTGCGTTCTCTTCCATGTTCCTAAATCCATCCTGTAATCCTCGTGTAACTGCAAGGACTCCGCTGCAAGGACTCCCAGAGAGAGGACACCAGGCCACAAGCCACAGATCACTGGGTAATTATTGCCCTATTTGTAAATTTTCTTCTCTACCCCTCCACTCTGGCTTTTGACTCTCCTCCTTTTGTTACCTCAGTAGAGCCGCTGCCCCTCAAGCTGCAGAGCAGGGGGCAAGTAGGGGTGTGCCTCTGACTGCTGCAAGTGTAGGGGTGCACTTGCAGAGCTCCCTCCTTCTGGCTGCTCAACCTCTGAGCCAAAACTGACATTTTTAGGACAAAGCAGCTCCCCTGACATCGCCGCCTGCATCTGTGAGCTGAATCCCTCCCCTTGCAGGCAGCAGAGAGCTGAGGCACTTGCTGTACGAAGCAGGGCTGTGTCTGATGGAAAATATCAAGGTGAAGAGTTGTGAATGCTGCTAATTCTCCTCCACGAAATGCCAGCTCCCCAGGTACCTAATTAACATCCTTAACCCAGCCTGGAGGATGTGGCTTTACCCTGTGCTGGAACAGGGATGCTCTCCAATGCCTGTTTGCACAGGACTGAGCAAAAGTCAGTTTTGAATCCACCTGAGCTTTCTCAGATCAATCCAAACCACATGAATGAATTGTAATATTCCTTAGCTCTGATAAATCCCATTTCATTGCCAATGTGCCAGGCTAAAAGAAGAATTTCTTTTTGCTGGTAGGAGGCTGCAGGCAGATTGGCTCCAGGCTGGCTTGATCTCAAGTGGGTGAAGTGTTTGCACAAGGTCTCCTGGCAACAATTTCCTAGTGTCTGGGCAGTAGATTTGGAAATGGCTTAAGTTGAATCAACAGTGACTCCACATTTGGGGTGATCTGGGTTAATAACTCCTGCCCAACTTATCCTAGACCTGAGTGCCAGGGAAGTTAAAGCCATCACAGAAACCAGTACTCACCTGCAGCAGGGAAAAGTACCATAAACCTTTCCTAAGGTACACCCAGGCCAGCACTTTGCTGGGAGTCCTGGCACCAGCAGCGGGGAGATGATGACAGGGTCTCACATCCTGAAGGTGTTTTCTTTCCCAACTGCTTGGAAGGCTCTGAGACGTCTTTTCTTTTGCAAACACCACGCAAAATTGTCACGCTGGGGGTGTTGCTGGTGTGGGCACCTGCACAGAACTGCAGGACTGGTGAGGAGCTGGCTGCATGGAGACTTCCCCTGCTATTCTCACCTCTTTTTCTCCTTTCCCTCATGACAAATCTTGCAGATGCACTTGTTGAAGAATGCGGCTGCCCTGCTCTGTGTTGGTTCTGTCACCAGCAAAAGGACAGGGACTAAGTGGGGTGCAGAGGTAGGTTGGGCTGCATTGCAATGAAGGTGTGAAGGGAAGGAGAAGAGGCCCAAAAAGTGCCTGATAACAGTTAGTCTTCCTCTCCTGAGTGGGCCTTGGCATCCCCTGGGACCAGTGCTGGGTACCTGGGTGTTTAGTGTGTCATGTGTCTGGAAGACACTGGACATGATGGAGTTGCCTCCAGGAGACGATTAAGGGGTGTCTTGGTGCAAGTGATCTTTGGAGGCCTTTGCATGTCACACAGGGTCTGGTTTCAGCAGAAGGAATCCCGACCTCACTATTCCCAAGGTACAATCAGTCCCTATTTTCTCCATTCTCATAAGCAAGCTAAATTCAGCAAACCTCTGGCTATTTATTGTGGCGGATTCTTTTGCAACCAGAGATCTAGAGAGGTCTCATCTGTGTTCTCCCGAAGAGTTCAGTACTTTGGCCATATGTTGTGATGCAAGCAGGAATTCTCCTGTCTCCTCTGCACTTCTGCAGCAGGAAAATTCAGGACTTATATCTCCATCCTTATCAATCTTTTGGCGATCTAGCGTCCACCTAAGCCAGACTTAATTTATTCTCCTGTCCCAGCCAGGAGTCACCAGCTCCAGTTGAGATCCATGCCAAGGCGTGAGGCAGCATGTCTTGCTGATGCAGTTTAGCTTAGCTGTCCATTAGCCCGGCCAAATCAAACTGAAACATGCTGTGATTTGTCCTTAGCTTTCTGGGGCTGCAGGGATTCCAGGGAGGTCTTTGTGCAACCGATGTCCTCCTGTAATTCCTATTACTGCTGATGAGAGTGACGCATTTCCACTAACTGGATGAATGTCCCTTAAATTAGGCTTCACTGAAACATGGGAGTAGGGAAATAATAGAGAGGCAGTGTTTCAATCAGCTTCCAGTTTGTTTTCAGTCTTGTCTTTGAATAGGAGAGCTCCTTATAAAGTATTTAAAAACCCCACACTATTAAGCAGGAAAAAGAGCAAATGAGTTTATATGTACAAAGCTTCCGTTCTTGGAAATAATAACATTTATTCTTTCCACTGCATGTTCTTTCTGTAAATCTCAAAACCTTTCATTAGATCCAGTCCATGAATTAATCTTGTCTTGTTATTATTTGTTGAGATGCAGGATGCAACTTAGAGCTTGCATTGGGAAACTGAGGCACTGGAAGAGAAAAACACATGTTAAAAACTAAACCAGCATCACTATTAGGGTTGAGACTTATGAGTAGGGTTCCTCTCATCTGGCTGCAAAAAGTTACTCATCTGCCCCAGCTTGGGTTCCCACTGAAATTAATTCCCTTTTCCAAAAGCACATTTCTCATCTTAATCTACCACAAGCAAAGACCAGCGTAAGGATTGGAGGTACTGGGGTGACAGAGGATTTACACCAGCTCTGCCTTGCTGATATCCCAGAGAGGAGTTTTGGGGGTGGAAGGAAGATAACTGTGGTGATTCGTGCCTCAGTAACCCATAGTTTGCACCAGATATAAGGGAAACTGCTCACAAGGCAACTGGGAGAGCCAACCCCACAGCGGACATTGGAGTGGGGAAGAGGATATGAGTTTTTTGATAGTACTGGAGGAAGTGGAGGGGTCAACCACTACTCTGGGACGTGAGGGACATTTGACCCCCTCTCTACCCTTTGTTTTCCTTCCATGTCTAAAAAAGCACCAGGAAAAGCAGGAGGGCACCAACTGAAACAGTTGAAGTCCAGGACAGGGCCAGAGAGACAAACAAACAGGGATTTTCCCAAGGCAACCTGACTCAACCCAAGCATTAACCCTCTGCTCCTCACTCCCAGCTCACTCCAATGCTCAGCAACCCTCACTGTCCCCCAGGCACCCTCACAAAGCCCCAGCCACATCCTAAATGCTTCATGGAGGGGATCTGCAGAGACAAACCACTTACAACACGCTCTGCCCCTTCCCTTCCCCAGTCCAGGCTTCGAACAATTCGGCTCATCTCTAATAATTCAATGAGCTTTGTTATGACAGGGCAATGCAGTTAATGGAGAGTGAAATTGGAGAAGAATGTGTGGAAGTTGCAGCTTTTATCTCTAAAACAAATAGTGAATTCCTCGGGGCTGCTGCAGCCCCAAACGATGATCCAGGCTGCCGGAACTTCGCAGGTTACCCCGGTAACTTCCAGGATGGTTTGGGGCAAATCCTTGTCCAAGTGGGAAGAGGAGGCGGCAAAGCCAATGGGAAGAGATCTGGAGATGGTGTTTGGAGAGCAGCGTGTGCCCAAGTGGCCAGCACAGAAGATATTTAGGTTGGTGCACCCAAGGATCACCTTGTGAAATTCCTGCTGAATCCAGATCAGGACTTGGAGGAGTTTCCCTGCTCCATCTGGAAGGAAATAATGATGGCACATTGTCCAGCAAAATGGAGCAATCCATCCCAAATTTATTGCAGAGGTCTCCTACTGGTCCTTCCCAGCCCACAGACCTTTTCAAGTGTTTGTGGGGAGGATGGATGGAGTAGATTTTGGAGCAGGAGTGATCCACTCACTCTGGGCTTGAAAAAAGAGACACCTGTATCGCTTTTTACAGCTTCTCAAGGTGGGAAAGCAGGGACGGAGGTGCTGAGCTCTTCTCCCTGTGATCCAGCAACATGTGGGAATGATTCAAAGCTGTGTCAGGAAAAGTTTAGACTGGACATGAGGAAGCATTTCATTACCAAGAGGGTGGTCAAACACAGGAACAGGTTTCCTAGAGAGGTGGTTGATGCCCCAAACCCGTTTAAGAGGCATTTGGAAAACGCCCTTAACAACAAACTTAGACTTGGTCAGCCCTGAGCTGCTCAGGCAGTTGGATGAGATAATTGTAGGTCCCCTCAAAACGAAACATTCTATTCTATTCTGCTTTAGCTGGAGACACACAGATGACAGGTTTCCACCAGTGCCTATTTCCAGCAGTGGAAAAATGCATCTAGCCGCTGGCCTGTCCCTCCTAAAGGGCTGTTTGCTTTTTTTTCCTGCACCTCTTCCTCTTCCCTTTTAATACAAAACCATCAGGCGAGCCCTGTGCGAAGGACAATGCACGACTGATGTGATACGAAACTTCCAGATGTTTCTATGAGCCACCCTTAGCCCCAGCGGGGAGAGGTTTGCCCCTCCACATTCCCCTTTCTGATGCACCTGCTGCTCAACAGCCATCAATGTTCTTGTGCATCCTGATGAAGGCATTTCTAGCACCTGAGATGCCTCCAGGCACCTCTATTTAAACACCTGCACTTTTCCAGTGATGATAATAAGCTCAAACAGAGATCCCTACAACTACCCTGGAGACACGGGGACACAGATGTGGGTGTCTTGATTTGGAACCCAAATCAGCCCAGAGATGGGTTTGTTTGTCCATCTGCATGTGGTTGAGGTGGTGACCAACCCCCTGGAGCAGGTGCATTGCAGGAGGGTTGGCAACTCGCTGAAAATGAGGTTCCGTCCTCCTTTTTCTTCTTCCCTTAAAAAATTAAACTCAAGAGAATCAGAAATTACACTTGTCTGAGTGGCCAAGTCCAAAGAAAAGTGTGAGAACAGAGATCCTTCCAAAAAGGATCACAGTTGAGAACAGGAGATTATTTCAGAGCTGAACCCAGATTTTAGAAGACTTTGTCTAATACCTACAGGACTTTTGCCTCTTCACTCCTAGGAGTTCAGGAGAAGACACTTGGCATTGTGAGTGGTATCCTGGACTGTTCTTAGCTTTCTCAAGACAATTCCTGAGGTAAAGATGCATTTTAGTTCCACCTCGATCAGCTCCAGGCTAAGGAACAGACTTCCACGTGACTCTTCTGACTCCCCATCTTCTGAAACACAAACACAAACATGAGACCACAGGTATTTTTGTCTCTTAATAAAAGGAGGGTGGCTTGGGATGGTTTTTTTTTTTTTGCTTTCCTTCCCGAAAGAACCAGTAGTGATCCTCACCCCAGGAGCCCACGTGCTGTTGTACGCACCGTTGCTCACGTCAGAGGTATCAGCTCTCTCTGTGTGTGTCGCCCTTCATCTTCCCATCTCAACCCCGAATTTGAATTCCAAACATTATTACTTCGTGCCCGGCCGCACAAGGAAATAGGTGACGACATCCAATAAAACCGGATTACTGGCAAGTTGAGTGATCCTAAGCTGGATCTCAGCCCGAGGATTTTCCTGCTGCGTCGCTTTCCTCGGTCATTTTCTGTGAAAAGAGGTAAATATTGCAAGGCTGCCTGGAGACGCCAGTCAAATGTTGTGACGAATCTCAACACAGCTGAGAAGGAATTACAAAATAAAACTGTTCTTGGGAATTAATCCACCAAGAGCAACTCCTACTTTATGTTTTCCCCTCCTTTGCCCGGTTTACTTTTAAATTGCCGAAGAAATGGGGTTTTCATACCCCTTTGGAGAAACAAAAAAGCATCTTGGGATTTCCCGAACAAGGAAATCTTGTGTCAGGTGAAATCTTCCTCCCCCTGAGGCCATTTCAGCCCAGCTGACTCACATACCTTGAAACCACTGACTCCCTGTCCTGTTCTCTCACAGTCTTAGACAAATATTTAGCTGGTAAACACAGAACATGTCAATCTGTGTGCAAAGTCAGGATTAAAAATGACACCTGACTGACTTAAGCCCATGAGATTTTTAAAGAATAATGATGTTAATAATAAATTTTAAGGTAAATTCCTATTTTTTGCCCCCATTTCTCAGACAGGTGTGCAGGCCATTCTCTGAAGGGTTTCTCTGCACCTCAAAGACATGACTTTCATGTTTGGAGTTGAAAGCAAAAGCCTTCAAATAATTTCCTGACCTTGTGATGTTGGTATTTAGGAAAACCTCCAGAGCTGGGACACTCGTGACAGAGCTCCCAGTGAGCAATGCTGCACTGGGCATCAAAGGCTGTTTACATCTTTCTGTGAAACACCTTTCTGATGCCCCTGGAAGTGCCCAGTATCCCCAAATTAGGGCTTTTTCTGACCTTTTCCCAGGCTGGTGGTAAAACACTGGTGCGGGATATGCTTTAACAGATACCCAGCTTTTGAGGCAGCCATGCTAAATATCCCTTTCTCTTTTCCTTCAGCTGCTCGTGATTCACAGTCCTGATCTGACACCCTCTCAGTAATTATCCCCTTGGAGGCAGAGGCGAGAGGCAGATCCCGAGCCGACGCCTGTACCCTGCAAAGCAGCAGGGATAATGCAAGACCTTTGTGCTGCCCCCTTGGAAAAGGGAAGCTTAGCACCATGTTTCCGGATGAATCAGTTTTTTTCCAAGAAGTGGAGACTCTTGGAATGCCGTTGTTTTACCCGCCGTGGCAACTGCCAGCAGCCAACGCACACGGCGAGGGAGGAGCAGCGTGTCCAACAAGTAGGTTGAGAACTGACAAAACTCCCTGCGTAAGTGCCAGGGTTATGATAATTAAAAGAAAACCCACGTCCCAAATTAGCAACTTGAAAGGATTTAGGCATCGGGTGCTCAGGGCTTCAGGGTCCCTCCTGCCTGCACACCAGCACGGCCCAGGCCTGCTGCTGGGACCAGCCAGATGGAATTCTTCCCCTAACTCTCATTACAAACGTTGCCCAATAAAACCAATGGCTACCAAAACTAGACTGAGTTTTAAGTGGATTTCAGGCCATTTTTTTTAACTTGAGTTTTCCTTGCCAAGGGAGCTCTGCTCCTCCCTGTCCTTCCCACAGCCCTCATCCAATGTGGAGATCCAACACACCTTGGGGAGCCCATCTCCCAGGCACTGCTATCCCAGAGCAATGTGCCCTGGGATATTTTTGGAATGTTTTGTGGGCATTGGTGCCATAGAGAGTTTGAGGAGCTCAGCATCCCCTCCCTCCTCTCCATCCCAGGGACTCTGCTACGCTGGAGCACCTCAGATTTTCCCCTGGGCTGCTTTGACTTGACAGTTAAAACCAAAATATGCTGATTGGGAGAATGTGTGTGTGTGTGTAAATGTGATCTGTTATTAAAAATACTCTGCAAGGGGAGAAGAAACTGCCTCTCTGATACTGGCAAGATTAATAATGTGCATCAACACACTCATCCCCTTATTGCAGCTCGAGTTCCCCAGGTTTTAGGGGCCGTGTAAGGCAGAGTTGTAGTGAGAGGAGGTGAGGCTGGGCCGAGGCACGGGGAAAGTCTCTCTGCACTGACCCAGAAGCCAAAATCAGGACAAGAAGCCTTTTCTGGGGACAAATGCAAAGCAGGTAGGGAGGGTGAGCCAGCTAACCCAAGCATCTCCTCATCTTCTCAAGGTGACCTTGCAATAAGAACAAAGTCCACCTTTAACTGAAGGCATCAAGAAAACCATATTTGAAAAGTCCTTTTTGGAGGGAAGGTTATTTTTGGCACCTCTGGGTCCAGGCTGGGGAGGTTCCTGGTTTATCTGGATCTGTCAGAGCCAGGAGAGGGATTCGGTGCAAAGCTCTGAGCTTATTTTTAGCCTCCTCCCAGCTGCAGCCCGAACATCAGAGAAAAAACTTTCAGCACCCTTCCCTTTTGCCACCATAAATGCCAAGATCTGATAATAATTTTGTCCTTCATACTCCAGGCATGTTGCTTCCTTCGAGACATTCCAAACTGGTGCAAATCTTTCCTAGAAATCATCTTGTGAAAAGATACATTCACTGTGGGGAATAGGAGGGACCAGGGGGATTTTGTACCACTGGAGCAGTGTGTGTGTGTTTGGATGGGTGAACATGCAGAAAGTGATCCCAAATTAACCTCCCCCTTCAGATAAAAACTCCCAAAGAAACCCCCAGCCAAGGTGAGAATCCCAAAACTAACCCAATCTAGATGAAAATCCCCAAGAGACACACACCTGGATGTGAATCTGAAATCAAACCCCAAACCCCCATCCAGATGAAAATCCCAAATCCCCCCCCAAATGCCCATCCTTATAAAACCCACAAATTTTCCCCATACAGGCAGGAATCCCAAACTCATCCCCAAGTCCTCATCCAGATGAAAATCCCCAATTCTTATTCGTGTGGGTGGAAATCCAAAATCAACCTACAAACCCCCATCCAGACAAAAACTTACATACCCTCACAAGTCTTCCCCCCCCAGTGAAAACCCCAAATCCACCCTGAACTCCAATGAAACCCCCCAAATCACCACTAAGCGGGTGGGAATACCAAATCATCCTCATTCCTGCCATTCCAATGAAAACCCCCAAATCCTCCCCAACCCCCCAATTCCAACGAAAACCCCCAACCCCCC